>JBBPTU010000637.1:0-20107 GCA_038094295.1 Tylopilus aff. beelii | reverse complement strand
CATGTACTTTAGTTAGATCTACGCAATCACCAGCGTAACTTACTCACGCCGCTCGAGTGAGCGAGACCATCGATCTGGCTCGTAATCGCCATACTTGCGTTATCGTCGCCTTAACCTTCACCTATTCCCTTCGGATCTTTGCCTTAGCTCTCGCCCTCGTGATAGGCGAAGTAGTAAACCGCTATCGCGTTAACAGGAGAGTCCCGGGGCAGTGGGGTGGGTGTTCACCTTCACGGCTTGGCAAACGGCACACCCTGCAACAAAATTTTGTACATGGGTGGCGAGACCCGGCCACCAGTAGTCCCTGGAGATCTGGTGCAGGGTGCAGAAACGGCCCTCATGGCCACCGGCAGGTGAATAGTGGAGCTCCCGCAGGAGGTCGGCGCGTGTGGGCTCTGGTATGTAAAGACGACCCTTGAAATAGAGGGAACCCTCCGTAAAGGTCCAGTCGTCTCGGTGGGAACGGGGGAGGATTGGGGAGTGGTCCTGCAGGGCCTGCAGGGCGTGGAGGACGAGGGGATCAGCCGAGGTGGAGGATGCGATCTTGTCCGCAATGGCGACATCGATCATGCGGACAAAGGCCTCGGGCGGGAGAAACGTAACATGGCGGTTGTCTCTGGAAGTATTGACATTGTGCTTGTGGGAGAGGGCATCGGCGGGGCCCATGGCAGTACCAGGAAGCGCCCTCCAGATAAGATCAAAGTCCTGCAGGAACATCTGCCAGTGGGCTTGGCGGCGTGAGAGGTCCTGGGGGTGTTTAAAGTAGGTAAGGTTCCTGTGGTCCATAAGGATGGTTACCGGGTGGGCGGTCCCGGTCAGGTAATGACGCCACTCGTGGAGCACCAGGATGACCGTGAGCATTTCCCAATCATAGATGTCGTAATTCCGCTCAGCCGAGCCGAAGGTCTTCGAGAAGTAGGTGCAAGGATGGAGATCCCTGGCAGCGTCGTGCTGCATCAAAACCCCTCCCATGGCGACAAGCGAGGCGTCCGTCATGATGGTAAACGGCTTAGCGGTGTCGGGGTATCGAAGGACTGGGGCCTTGAGGAATTCCTTTTTCAGCACGAAGAAGGCGTCCTGATGTTCCTTGGTCCATTCCCATGGGACCCCCTTTTTGGTGAGCGAATGGAGAGGGCATACGATGTCCGAGAAACATGAAGGATCACACTGCATTGACTGAAGTGGGGGGTTGCCAGTTTTCGATCGCCACGAGCTTTACGGATCCATAAGGACGGCGCCCTTCTTGACAATCATTCCCAGGTACTCTACCTCTGGGACGTTGAAGCTGCACTTCTCCAGTTTGAGGTACAGTTTATGCTCTTGGAGGCGAGCCAATACCTGTTTGGTTCGTTGATCATGAATTTCCTGGTCGGCCGAATGGATGAGGAGATCATCCATATAGATGACGAGCCATCCTTCCACTATGAGATCGCCGAAGATGCTATCCATCAGGGCTTGGAACGTGGCCAGAGAATTGCATAGGCCGAAGAACATGACGGTAGGCTCGAACAGCCCAAAGGGGGTGCTGAACGCCACTTTCCATTGGTCGTTTGATCGGATCTGAACATTGTTGTACCCCCATCTGACGTCCATCTTTGTGAAGATCGACGATTCTTTTAGTTTGTCAACTAGGTCCGAGATGAGTGGCAGGGGGTAGGCATTCTTGACGGTTCTGGAATTCAGGTGGCAGTAGTCTTGGCATGGTCGTAACTTCCCGTCCTTTTTTGGGACGAAGAAGAAGGGGGAAGCTTGTGGGGATTACGAGGGGATGATTTTCCCACTCTTCAGGTGTTCATCCATGAACTCTTGGCACGCTTCCTGTTCCTCAGGGTTCAGGGGATAGGCCTTTGCCCGTCGTGGGACAAAGTGTGGAGTGAGATCAATGGTGTGGTCAAATTCCCGGGTCGGGGGAAGCTCCCCTAGCGGCGGATCTTGGAAGACCTTCCTATGGGCCTCATACTCTTTGGGCAACGTGACTTCTGTCTTAGCGGTGTCTGCAGCGATTTTGGTGGATATCGTTGTTTTCCGTATTGGGTAGGCTTTGGCCGCTTTGTGGTCCAGCTTCTTCTTCCACCATTTGGTAATTTGAGCGTCCGGGTCCATTCCTAGGTAGCGGATTAGGTACCGCTGCGTTACTGCCTTCGGAGAGTTGTGACGTAATTTTGGGGGCGAAGTGAGCAAAACCTTTCCTGTCGCCCAATTGATAATCAGATTTTGTTCCCGTAACCATGGTAATCCGAGGATGACGTCTTCTTTTCCGCAATTGATGACGAGAAAGGTTTGCTGACACTCCCGATCTCCGATTCGTACTTGGAGGGTGAGTGAGAATCGTATTAACCCGTTTTGGTTAATGGTCCCGTCCACGTTACTGGCCTTCACCAGCCTGGTGAGGCGTTTCTTCGGCCACTTCATGTGAGTTATGAGGTGGTGGTCGATAAAGCATCCAGTTGCTCTGCTATCGACGAGGGCTTTTCGTTCAGCGATTTGTCCTGTTGTCCCGGTGTATAGAGAGGGGAATATGCATTGACTGGGACTTCTTATTGGTTACAAATACAGGAGCGATTCTGGGAAGTGAAGACGCTGATCCTTCCTTCCCTTCTAAAAACCCTCATCCAGGGTTAACCTATTTACAGCCATTTCTTCTTCGGAAGGGTCTTCTTCGTCGGAGTCTTCGGATGGTTTTGAGTAGCAGATTCGCAGGGTTTCTAATGCGGCTCTTTCCGAAACCTTGTACTTCCTGGCGAATTGCTGGAGTGGAGTATCAGCAATGGCTGCCCTGACCTCTTGGTGCGAGTGAGTCCGGTTCCTTTCCTTCCACGGGGCCTTTCCCTTTTTGTGGTTCCTGGCGGAGCATCCTTTCTTTTTACAGATGAAGCACAGCCCCTTTGCGAAACATTCCGCTCGTTCATCCAGGGTGAGGCATATGGCATCCACGTCCATTGCGTCGGGGTCCTTCTTTCGGTGGTTTTCCGTGGTTCGAGAGGAGGAGGAGTAGTATTCGCCTTTTCTTCGTCAGTCATGCTTATACTGGAGGTTCCGGTTGTAGAATACTCCTGCCTTGTCCAACCATTCTCTGGCCATCTTTGGCTCCTCATTGACTCCCAACATTTTCTGAGCTAGGTCAAGGGATACCGCTCCCCTTAAGATCCGATTGATGTCGTCTTGATCATCCATTTGAGACCTGGCCAGGTCTAGTTCGAAGGCGGTTCGGAACTCCCTGAAGTCTCCCTTAAAGTCGTCCATGCTAATAACGTCCAGCGCGTTTCGGGCTTCTTGTTTGATGGAGAGTGGGGAGAAAAGAGCAAGGAAGTCCTTTGACACCTTGTTGAACGTGAGGTCCTCTTCTTTCGCTGTGGGGTCCTGGATCCTATCATACCAGCTTTCGGCGAAGGCCATTCCTCGGCCTATATTCATACGGTTGAGGAGCATGATAACCATCTGTTGTTCGTTCAGGGCCTCCTTAGTGCCAAAAATGGCGGGATTGACCGAGAAGTAGGCTCGCATCTGTGACATCCATCTGCAAGCGTCCTTGGCGTTACCAGAAAAGGAATCTGGTAGAGCTGCTTTGTTCTCCTTAAAGGATGACCCTGCCATGTCGTGGGTGTCTCCGTCGTCTGCCATTCTCCAACTTCTGGGGTCACGTATGGCGTCTCGTAACGCGGTAACGATAGGATTTTGGGAGGGGGGATGGGGATGGGAGTCGTATTCCAGATCTGGTCCAAAAAGGTTGATTCACTCCTTGTCAGATGGTACGTAAGATTCCTTTGGCGGGTCCTGCAAAGGTTCCGTATCCACATGAATAGGGACTTCCGGAGATAAGGGCGACGGCGTCTGGTGGGCAGAGGGGAGGGGGGAGCCACTGGGGGTGGGTTGAGTTCGCCCAGCTTCGAGGAGTGGGGGTTGCGGGGCACTTCTAGAAGTACTTCAGGCTCTCCAACATTCTGGTCCTACTGGGAGGTGTGTGATGGGGGTCTGAGGGGTTCCGCCTGGTAGAGGAGTGCATCTATCCTGAACACGACGTGCCGAAGGTGGGTGAGGAGGAACTGCCGCGTGCAAAGGTGTTCTTCGAGATGGTGGGGGTGGGGGGGGGAGTATCTGAATCGGAGCTATCTGGGACTCGGTAGGAAGTCGTGGTGGGGGTTGGGTGGCTCCGAACATATTAGTTGGAGCCAGGGGAAGAGTTAGATCTTTTGTTAATGCGATAGTGATTTACTATTTCGCCGATTACGAGGGCGAGAGCTTGCACAAAGATCCGAAGGGAGTAGGTAAGGGTCAGGGCGACGAGGATGCAAGTATGGCGATTACGGGCCAGGATGATGGTCTCGCTCACTCGAGCAGCGTGAGTAAGTTACGCTGTGGATTGTGTAGATCTAACTAGAGTACATGGGCGCTGATAGTGGTGCTTTTATACGTAACTATGAAGGGATGGGAAACTACTACCAATATAAGTAGAATTGGCAGGGGGAGGTGGAGCGTCCAGGAAAGTACTAACTATGAGCTCCATCCGAAGGCGATGCGAGCGGAGATGAATAGATAAGGAAGAAGCCATACTGCTCACGTTATCGTCTTAGCTTTCTCAAGGACGCTAATCCTCTCCCATAGTCATATCTCTCGTTATGACTACGTATTCCCATCCCCACATACTTACGTATAAATACCCTTAGAGAGTGCCCTGTACTTTAGTTTGATCTACGCAATTCACCTGCGTTCTCATCTCCTACCGCTGTGAAGATAGGTTCTTCCAGCGAGACCTTGGCAGAACTGGACTTCCTCTATCAGGCTTTGTTAGTCATCCTATACGTCTATTGCTCCTTGTTAGACGAACAGAGGAGAAGAGATCGACAGGATGCGTATCGTAACAGAGGCCTTTGTTCAGGCTGGTCTCCTTAGCTCCTCAGACTGGGACCTGTACCTCGTTTATCCCATGAGGGACTCGAGCATGGGAAGCCCAACCACAGAGTAGCTGGGTACCTATTTTTCTTTGCATCGCCTTCCTTCTTCTTTCGTCTCAGATCTGATCTTATCATGTACACCGCCATATGGACTCTATAGAAGCGCCCACTGCCTTCTGCAGTCTGCAGTATGTCTTCTCTCTTATCTCTTCATCTCCGCTCGCATTGCCTCCGGATGGAGCTCGTAGTTAGTACTTTCTTGGATGCTCCACCTCCCCCTGTCAATTCTCCTTATGTTGGCAGTAGTTTCCCATCCCCTCCATAGTTACGTATAAAAAGCGCCACTATCAGCGCTCATGTACTCTAGTTAGATCTATGCAATCATCAGCATAACTTACTCATGCCACTCGAGTGAGCGAGACCTTCAATCTGGCTTGTAACCGCCACACCTGCGTAATCATCACCTTAACCTTCACCTACTCCCTTTGGATCTTTGTGCACACCCTCACCCTTGTAATCAGCGAAGTAGTAAACCGCTATCGCATTAACAGTTAGTATACATAATAGTAAACTGGGTATCTAATTTATCAAGGGATCCATCTGCTGGATGAGGTGGTGTACGCTTTTTTGTTTTCTGACATATGACTACATATGTGTCCATATATGGACAATCTCTACTAGTAAGTGTTGAGAAAGTGGCTATGTAATGCCAAAAACATCGCACCAGGCACAGGAATGACATAAGGAGGTTGCTAGGTATGGGTATAGTAGCTAGAGTAGATATTGCATCATAGCATGGGGGTGGCAGTGCTGAAGATTCAATTCCTGCACACTAGGACTGTTGAGATTGATAGGGAGCCTGATATATTACTCAGTGGTAGTAAATGTGATATACCAGTCAAAGTTCTGAATTCAGAGTCGATCTGATAATGATACTGTTGGATCTGATATATCAATTAGTGTCAGATTGTCAGTGAATGTAATATATCAGTCAAAATCCCAGATTCAGAGTGGATCTGATAATGATATTTTTGGATCTGATATATCAATCAGTGTCAGATTGTCAGTGAATGTAATATATCAGTCAAAGTCCCAGATTCACTGGCAGATTAATGATATATCACCTAGTGTTAATTATAGTGGATGTAATATATCAGTCAAAGCCCTGGATTCAGAATAGGGGATTGCTGGACCTACTAGTAGTGATGTAGCTAGTAGGCCTGATATATCATCATAATATACCACTGATAGTCCATCAACTACCTTTTCTTACTTGGTAATATATTACACTTATCCAAACATGGGTTACTATATGGCTGATATTATGAGTGACTCAGTTGCCAGTGTGATATATGATTGATACAATAGTCTCATATACTGCTAGTAGTGATAAGGTACACTTGACTGTGGTTAATGTATCAGTGATACACCACTGGCACTGATTTATCATTTAAGAAGATACTCACATTTACAAGATCCAATGTATCACATTTTTATGCTAATTAGCATTGTAGTGATCCATCAAAACTACTGCATCAACTGTACAAACCTTGTTTCACTCTAAGTGTGCTGCCTGTGTGAGTAAGTGAATTTCCCCTTTCCTCGTCACTCAAATGTCATGGTTATTGATCCGTTCTTAGTATAATCAGTGATACTTGTGCACGCAGTTTCAAGGTCCTTTGCATCAGAGATCTGATGCAGGATATCTTCCCTCCAGCATGATCACACATGCTTGTGCATGTTGCTCTTCATTGCCTTATCTGCTTTGTCAAGGTATCGGTGAACCTTATGATGGCACCCCTTTTCAAGACAGCTGAACACATGGCACCAGTGCTGGTTGACATATTTGATGGCAGGCATGGTGCTGAAAAAGGCATAGATGGGTGAGTTCCAATCTTTCATCATGTGTTCTTGTTGTCGTCAGTAAGATAAATATTAATGAGGAATTTTAGAACCTTACTGAGCTCAGCATCAGATGCTTCATCTGCCTTGTTACATTCCTGTGGTTGTTTCAAGTTTGCCTTTGACTGCTTTAAACCTATTTTTTTTTGGTTTGTATTAACCTCAACCTCATTGTCTGAGTCAACCCTTGCCCTTTTCTTCAAATTCAAAGAGTCCGAGACCTTTGTTAATGCAGTTCTTTCAGTGTTGCTGGCCTCAGCAGAGTCAGCATTGCTAGAGGTCTCTATGGTACTGTTTGGGTCTGTGAAGTTGTCATTTCTGATGGGTTCTTTGCTTTGGGCTGTGAATCTAGATCCTGCAGCCAAAGCCTTCTTGGTTGGGCGTGATATCCATTTTGAGAGCATCTTGGGTGCGGATTGAATGGTGAAGAAGTTGCAATGTGTCAGTTCTGAGAATAAGGTTTGATGGATTACATAGTTACTCAGAATCATATGCCATATTGTGTCACATGTCATGGCATGTGGGTGTGCAGATGATGTCACAGGTACATGGATAAACCCACAGGTATATGGGTCAGGGGTCAAGGGTACATGGGTCATGTTTTGCTGACCCATATCCATATCCATGCATACCCATACCCATGTCTTTCTCTACATGCTGGGGGCAGCACAAAAATGATCCTAACAACCTTAATGGCCAGGCAACCCCGAAGGGAGGCCTGGTCTCACGAGCACCTCATCACTGAGCGCACGATCACCCTCTGTCACACTCTTGATCAATCAATCAGTAAATTGTATGCTTCAGCCTACAACTCTTATGTCGAGTTCTGCTCCTTACATCATTTTGACATCTCCTCCACTCCTGACACACCATCCCTTTACATCATGTTCATGTTGCATCACATTGAATCACATTCAGTTCATGCCTACCTGTCTGGCATCATAAATCAACTTGAACCCTATTTTCCCAAAGTCAAACTTCACCGTACTGATCGTCTTGTATGTCACTCATTACAGGGGTCCTTTCGATGATTTTCAAACCCTCTCTGCCATGCCAAACCTCTTACTCATGACCACCTTCTTCATATCTCATCTGCATTGCCACAGCCCCTTTCGTATGATGACACTTTGTTCCTTGCTCAACTGCTCACCAGCTTCTTCGCACTGCTTCATCTTGGCAAGCTCGTCATCCCGGACTCTCTCACACTTGTCAATCCCTTCAAACTGTCTGCCCATCACTCTGTATCCCTTTCCTGTGATTCCTACTTGTTCCTTCTCCCCCATGATAAATCGGACTACCATTTTGAAGGGAATTCTATTCTTGTCTGTTGCACTCTTACTCCATGGGACCCTTTTGATGCCTTTTGGTGCTACCTTCTTGTGTGACTCCCACTTCTCAGCTCACCCACACTTATGGGTCTGCTCTAACAGCGTACCCCCTTCCTGGGGTTGGTTCCTGTCTTGTCTGCATTCCTTTCTCCCTAGCTCCTTTACAGGCCACTCTTTGCAGGCTGGTGGTGCCACCTCCCTTGTAGATCCAAGCCATTGGTCGTTGGCACTCATCCACTTGGGAGCATTACATACACAGGCATCTGACCCTTCTTCAAACTCTCATGTTCCATGGGCATTCTATTCATGACCCCCCTTTTGTGGCGGTCCCTTGATCTTGGGTCTGTCCTTTATGCCTCTTCTTCTCACTGTAGCTTATTTTCCACCACTCTTTCACACCTATTGAACCAAGACTCACACAAAAAAAAACCCTCCCTCCTCACCCTCTTGGTAGCCTTTATAGTTGGTTTTCACTCCTTCACGCCTCCTCTGCCTGTTGCACAGAGCTTGTGCCTGTATTTTCTTCCCTTTTCAATCAATTGGAGCCTTGCGTGCCCCATCTCTCATGTGGGGCTTGATTTTCTCACTATCCTTCATCTTGTGTGTTCAAACAAAATTAGTTGATGTTTAAATTTATTTATACTAAGCTAATTTTTTGACAAACCCCACTGAGAAGGGTCCCGGTCGCTCCTGTGGTTGCCACCTGTGGCTGTGCCCCCACGTCATCGTCTTTGTCATGGCATGACCTTACCCCTAGTGCGATGGCAGTTCTGGGAGTCAGGCTCCCTCTGATCTGCTCCTGTCATCTCGCTAGGTACAGTTTTACATTTCTCGTCTTAGGGCTTCCCATCTGATCTGTTCCTGGCTCTCATTAGTATATCTTTTGTATTCAGCTCTACCCTCCTCTTCCACCCTAGTTTACTGTACTAGTTGGTTTTCGCTCCTTCATGCCTCCTCTGCCCAGCGCACAGAGCTTGTGCCTGTATTTTCTTCCCTTTTCAATCAATCAGAGCCTTGCACACCCCATCTCTCATGCAGGGCTTGATTTTCTCACTATCCTTCATCTTGTGTGTTCAAACGAAATTAGTGGTAATTAGAGTCACCTGTCAGTGCCCACTGTGGGAAGTAAATGCCACTCTCAGAAGTGACACTGCCACTGATTGCTGCTACGAAGTGGCAATGCCACTACATTGGTGTCCACTTCCTAAAAGTGACATGGAACTGTCACTTCTCATCATGGTTGGTTTCAGGTTGCCACTTCTTATCATGGCCAGTTCTGCATTGCCACTCCTCATCAGTGCTGTTGTATAAATTAGCTAAGTACTACATTGTGCCAGTTATGAGTCAAAATGTACCGTCTTTGCTGTCACTATCAATCATATTGCTATCTGTGAACTGAGCTAACACCATACCCTTCGTTTGTTCTATGATTCCCCACTTACCACATATCTTGGAGTCCCACTACTGCTTGGAGACACCTGGTGGAGTCGGTGTGGAGGCATTGTCCTGGCTGATGATGTGGTGGTGGTGGTAGTGGTGGCATGGTCACTGCTGTCATGTTGTCATTGCAGTTGGTGGTGTGGTGGTGGCAGTGGGGTTGTTGTGGCATTGGCGTTGGTGCAGTGGTGGGGTCAGTATAGATGCATTGTCACAATTAATGATGCAGTGATGGGGTTGGTGGTAGGGTTGGCATAGATGCATTGTCACAAATGACAATGTGACAGTGGTGGCAGTGGGGTTGCTGCTGTTGCTGTTGCTGGGTCATCGCAGTGGTGGGGTCAGCATGGACATTCATAGTCACAATTGACGAGGTGGTAGCAGGATTGCCGCTACTGCTTCTATGTCATCATCCTTAATTTGGAGCATGGGTACATGGGGTATGGTCACCCAATCTGTATGTATACAGCCTGCAGGTTTGGGTACTTGAACAAGTTAGAGGGTTTGATCATGTGACGCAGTACGATAACATGATCTAATCTGTTGATTGGATGCAACCTCACTTTGCCTCTCACCTTCATCATGGCAAAAACAAGACCAGCGATCTCAATGGACTCCATGAGAATATAACAAACCTACAAAATCAAGCGGCCAGAGGCAAGTGGTTGACTACTTTGATCACATTCTGCTCACATTCTACAGTGAAAGAAAATGTGCAACACAAGGAAAAACACAAATTCAGAAGACCCAGATGATCCACAAGCCAATGGATTGCCCTGGACGTGCTGGAACTGGTGGACACAGTGCCATGGACTCCATGAAGTTATTCAGGGTAGGGTACAATCACCTCGCAGTATGTACTATGTTCACTCAGTTTCAACTACTGTCTACTTATTTTCTCTTAGCATCATATTTGCACACTCTGTTCAAAGTACCTCAACCCCACTCACCCACTAACCAAACAGAACAAATGACTTACTGACCAGGTGATGGCGAAGGTAAGTCATTAGGATTCACTGCATATATGCATGACTTACTTGCTGTATCTGCAGGCACAAGCTCAGTGTTCTGTTTTAGAGTGGTATGAGGATGGTTGGGCCACTAACATGATCATGGGACAGTACCAATGCAATCAGGCCCCAAAAGGATGTTGGGTCTTACATGAAGCCAAGGTATGATCATTTCTGTTATTAGTCTACTGGGTTGGACATGAACTGTCTTGACAAGCCTGACATGCCTGTCACCACTAGGCAATTGCATGAGTGTACCCCAAGTGGCAGTGCTGACACCCACACCTGCACCCATCAATATACCCGCACCCTTGGTCAGGGTGTGGATTACCACACAGGTGCCAACACCCAAGGGTGCACAGGAAAATGCAACAACTCTCTCTCAATGCTACCCACCACCTGGCAGCTCAAACGGCATCAACACAGTGAGCATAACCACTTGCTCTTGACACCATCCACTTGCCCTCAACATGCCCCACCACCTGGTCATTCAAATGGTGTCAATGCAGGCACAACTGTCTGCTGTCAACACCATCCACTCATCCTTGACGCCTCCACACACCCGCCTGTTCAAATGGTATTGACACAAGCGCAACCACTTGTCATTGATAACATCCACTCACCCTCGTCGACACCATCCGCTCGCTCTCAACACCACCCACCTCCTGGCTGTTCAAATGGTGTCGACATGAGCACAACCACTTGCTGTTGATGCAATCCACTCGCTCTTGACACTCCCACCCCACCTTGCCATTTGAACAGCATTGACATGAGTGCAACTGCTTGTTATCACCACTGTCCACTCGCCCTCAACACTTCCTCCTGCCTGGCTATTCAAACAGCATCAACACAGGTGCAATTGCTTGTTGTCAATGCCTTCAACTCGCCCTCAACGCCTCCTGCCCCCTGGCTGTTCAAACAGCATCAACACGAGTGCAACCACTTACTGTCAACACTATCCACTCACACTTGATGCTTCCCACTCCCTGGCCATTTGAACAGTGTTGACCCGAGCGCAATCACTCGTTGTTGATGCTATCCACTCACCCTCAACGCCCCTCACTGCCTGGCCATTTGAATGGTGTCGACACGAGTGCAATTGCTCATTGTCAATGCCTTCTACTTACCATTGATGCCTCTCACATCAGCAAAATGACCTCTTGCTGGACAGGTCCAGACATAAGCAACCAGACTGTGATGCTTGACAGGGATCCCAGCAAGGTTCCTCACTGGCTAGATCTGGATTCAATCTTGACAGACTCATACAGTCTGGGTTCAACTGGGGAATGGGTGGAATGGGTGACTTGTAAATAAATATACCTAGCAATGTCAGAGTTTGACAATTCATCCAGTTTGATGATTCTTAGAAGCTCGAGAATGACAAAATGTGACATTGGGTGACGAGAATACAGATCGGGACTAATTAACCGAGATCTACATCGAAACCGCTCACCGCCACACTACCCTGATTTATCACCCCGCCACTGTACTACATAAGCAGGGAACCAAACGGGATTTATAACAAAAATATACCTTGCTTGATTGGCCCATTTCTCCCGCAGAGCCTTCATTTTAGCACGGTGAACGACGCTCGAGTCACATTTATCCATAAGCCCGAGAATCTCAGCGTACACCGGCGAGTAAACCGCGACTTTGAAATTTACTTTGGCTTGACCAGAGATTATCTCGTCGGGTACGACCTTCAGCTAGGAACTCATCAGATAACGCTACCATTCGGAGGAGTGGGGGGGACCAACAGCTGTCGCAGCAATGGCCACAGTGGCCCTTGGGACCTCGTTCTTGAAGACCTTGGGGAATAGCTTGCCGATAGACACGGGCGCAGTGTAAAAGAAGTCGATTATGACCCCAGAGAGAGCTGGATGTGCGAGGTTATTGACATGTCCCTGGAAGCAGTGTGAGCAGATCAGATCGGTAGAAGGTTTGCTTACATCCTCATCGAAGCCATCCCATAGGAACAGGCCACCGCCACTCAAAAGACCTCTCACAATCTCAATGTTGTGTTCACGACGATGTTCAGGGTCCCATTCGTAGCGTTGAGCGACCCATGTACGAGCCTTCTTCCTCAATGCGGACCGCCAGTTTCCAAGGTCTTCCCATAACTAGAGTGATGTTCAGTATTGGAATTGACAAAAGTGGGTCTCACTGGTACCAGTCGAATGATCCCCGACGAATGATGCGGCCACCAACCTGTAGAACTCGATAGATCAGACTGCACAGTCCGAGATACTTGACTCACCATCGGAGACAAACAACCCTCTGGACTTTCGCTCCGTGAGAGCTTCATTGATGTATTCAATCGCCTTGACATTAAAATTTGCACGTATTTGGAATGCGTGGATCGAGGCAGCGTCACAATGTGAAAATTGTTTCGCCCGTTCAATTATATCACGCATCGATGGATCATAGTAATAAAGTTGCCATGGCTCAGCGCCTTCCATTGCGGGGCCAGCCAGTGCACTCTGAGGTTGCGATGTGGTAGAGTTCTCTTGGGATACAGTGTTAGCGATATTTTCTACGGCAGAAGAGTTTGAGTCCTTTGCTGATCCACCTGCCAATGTGTCCAACCGAGTAGAAGAGGTTTGTTGATGGCAGACAGCAAGTAACTGCGAATTACTGGGAAGACAAGGGGCGTGGTTACGTTTGCGATGTGCGGCTACGACATCCTCTTGCTGCATTTGATCTACATCGTCTGCAACACCTGTATGGAAGATGAGTGGTAATTCTGTAGTGGGTAGAGACGTACCGGCCCGGGATCGTTGTGACTGCGAATGCTGGTCAATAGCTTATCCATCGAATGGATAAGAGATGAGAGATGGACATGGCACGAGGAGTAAATTCTTACTGGGTACTGGTTGCCTGCAAAGGTGAATCGTCGGAATGGAGGGTAGAGGGTCCTGCTCGTCTTGCACGCCTGCAGCATCCATGTTCACTCCATCGGGCTGCCGATTACCTAGCAGGGTGGCCGTCAGAAAGGAACTTGGTCAGGAGGTACTGATACCTTGACGGAGAGCTTGTTCTGCGATTCCCTCATCCTCACTTGGGGATGCTTCGTCGATCTCGAAACCCGTTAACGATAGTAAGAACACTAAAAACAGTCTCACCTGTCCCAAGGGCCCTTCATCAGCGACTTGAGGGGTGGCAGAGAGGCTGTGAGCAACTCTGTCCATGTTGAATGGCATGTTGTAGAACAAAGCACTACATTGCAACCTTGCCGTGACCAGGCGTTCGGTTTCCTCGAAGCGTTGTGATTGTGGTGCATGATCACGGTGATTAGACGCATGACGACTAATAGGTTCAGGCGCTGGCAAAGCTGCCGATAAACGCACATGAGTTGATTGGTAGGAGGATCAGGATGGAGGACGCTGTTGCTGGACGACCTGTGAATAAGTACGTCGACCCGACGAAGATGAGCAGACAGAGGAAGTGCATGAAGTCGGCGCAGTAGAGACACCACATAAAGACCTGCCGGAGAAGAGTGAAACAGGTGGTGTGGAGGTTTGGGAAGAAGGGGCTAAACTGGCCGTGCTGAAACGTTTTCGAGATGGTGCCTGCATCTGGAAAACGGTGTCTGGTACACGAAAACCAAACTGTTGGCCGGGCACCGCCTGAGAAAATATAGGCTGAGTTTGCGGGGGGGAGAACGAAGAGTGTTCCTCGGGATCGATAGCAATGGTTGGCCTGGCGCGTGAATTGCCCGACTCTTCAGAAGAGGGCGCCATAGGATTGACGTCTTCTCCCTGTGTCGCAAGATCCATTTTTGAGGGTTGCACAGAACACTCCGTTTGAATTCATTCTAAGGCTTGCATCTGTGTCAACTGGCCGCCAGTCCCTTTACATGAGTGTTTGTATCGTCGTACAGAAGTTGTCTTGGGGGCTGTTTCGCGATCTGCTACTAGTGGTGTAACCTAACATTAGTAGATATTACTACTGGTACGGGGCGAGTACTTCACCTGGGTCCGTGGAACTTACTAGCAGAAGTGGGCCAACAAGTGGCAATATGAGTCCTCAGGCAACTATTTACAACACAAAGTCAGGGCTGAGGGATGCCTTCTTGTGGATAATACTATTTACTAGTAAGCAATTTCAAACATTATTAGTAGTTTTTACAAATCTACTAGCATTTTCTGACCGCCATGAAACCAAACAGTATTGTTATCATGATTCACACATTGCATAACAATTTGACAAAATGGTTAACACCATAGTCTAAATACACAATCCCTTTTAGATGCAATTGACTATATCTTGATTTCTCCATAATTTTGATTGAATTACTTGCTTAGTATGGCAAGTACCTATTATATGCCTGTGTGTGACAAGGTGGCTAAACTTTGGATGTGCCAAAACCAACCTTCTCTGGCACCATCATGAAGTAGAGTATTTCCAACTTCCAGGTATGATCAATAGCACTGGCAGAACCATTTCTTTGTGGATTGACTATGATTCCAAGTATAATATGTATGATTCCAAGTATGATGCATATAATTCCAAGTATAATGGACAGAGCCAAGTATATTTATATGTATTAATATCCCCAATCTAGGGGTGCAACATATCCACAGAAGTGAATGTGGAAAGCCAGCAAGCAGTCTGTAACAAAAAAACAAAAACAATGTTAGAACAGTGAATAAATAAAAAAAGATATACCCAATGTATAAGACCTCCTGCAGGCATGCAAAGATATGAGACCCTCTGGCAAGGATTTGAGACCCTCCATGGGCAGGCAAAGATATAAGACCTACAATGGGCAGGCAAAGATATAAGACCTACAATGGGCAGGCTATCAAGCATCTAGAGTGAGCTAAGGAAGGGGCTGAAGATAGGAACTCACCAAAAGACAAGTGACTGGGGTGCTGGCAAGTGATTGCAGTGGCAGCAGGCATTGGACAAGCAACTGCACTTGAAAACTGGAGGCAAGATGCAGCCAAGCAAGCAGTCAAACTTGCAGATGAGCAGCAGCAACTGTCAGTGAACAATCATGCTCAAAACAAGAGGTTCAGAAGCCAATGAGTGATTGTGCTCGAGAGGGTCATGCTCACAAACAGGAGGGAGAGATGATGAGCATGTGTTCAGGCTCACGAACGAGCAGTAAGGATGATCAGTGAGCGATCACACTTGAATTGACTGGCATCTGTGGCCAACAAGCTGTTTCGTGAGAGTAACTCGGAGACAGGCATTGCTATGGACTTGGAGGTCGTGCTGAGTGAGCATTCGGGCTCGTGAATAGGTAGCAGCAACATTTTGCAAGTGGCCACGCTCGAAACAGGTGGTGTAAGCGGCCAACAAGTGATCGTGAGTAGGAGTGATGGTGGCAGCGAGCGATCACGTTCAACGATGCCAGTGGTGATGTGACAATTGCGTGATAAGTCACAATCGTCACGCAATCTAGTGACAGCAAGAAATTTTTGCTACGTGTGACTAATACTGACCCCAAACCATCACCTATTCAACGACGAGTTGACGACCACAATGCCGACGACGGTGAACTCAGCCGCACCACCTCTGCACTGCCCCGAGCACGAAGGCCACGCAGCAACATGCGCACGAAGACGACGACAATGAGGGCAAGGGCATGCAACTGCGTGGCCATCACCACAGCAACGACGACAACGGTCGCACCACCACCATCACCACTTCCACCGCTACTGTGCGGCAATGACAACGGTGAAGGCAGTGCACCACCGTAATCACCACGAGCAAGCGGCAGCTAGGGCAGTGCTGCAACACGGACACGACGACGACGAAGGTGGTCCCACCATCAGCACCACCATCAGTATGAGGCGGCGACAACAACGATGCGCCCATGCCGCTATCACCATCATATCGTCGAGGACGGCGATGCTTCCTGGCTACACCCACCACCCTGTTCAAGTCGTCGTGACGACGATGCAGCAGCAGCGACCCCGCTGCCACCACCGCATCGTCAATCGCGACAACGCGTTTATGCTGACCCACCACGACGTCAGTCACTATGACGCGTCCACGCCAACCCAACCACCACCCCAACGCCAACGCCGACGACGCAGCGAGCCCGCTGCCGCCACCACCGCGTCGCCATCCGCAACGAGGCGCCTACTCCAACCCAACCACTACCCCAATGTCACCGACGACGACACAGCAGCAGCAGCAGCTACCCTGCTGCCACCACCACCGCGTCGTCATTCGCGACGATGTGTCTACGCTGACCCAACCACCGCTCCAACCGTCGCTGACAACAATGCAGCAGCAGCAGCAGCGGCCCCGCTCCCACCACCACCGCGTCGTCATTCGCGACGACATGCCCACGCCGACCCAACCACCCCAACGTCGCCGACGACAATGCAGCAGCAGCAGCAGCAACACCGCTGCCACCACCACTGCGTCATCATTCGCGACAACGCGTCTACGCTGGCCCAACCACCACTCCAACTGTTGCTGACAACAATGCAGCAGCAGCGACCCCACTGCCACCACCACCGCGTCGTCATTCGCGATGACACACCCACACCGACCCAACCACCCCAACGTCGCCGACGATGACGCAGCAGCAGCAGCAGCGACCCCGCTGCCACCACCACCGCGTCGTCATTCGCGACAACGCGTCTACGCTGGCCCAACCACCGCTCCAACCGTCGCCGACAACAACGCAGCAGCAGTGGCAGCGACCCCGCTGCCACCACCATCGCGTCGTCATTCGCGACAACACGTCTACGCCGACCCAACCACTGCTCCAACGTCGCTGACGACGACGCAGCAGCAGCAGCAGCGACCCCACTGCCACCACAACCGCGTCATCATTCGCAACGACACGCCCACGCCGACTCAACCACTCCAACGTCACTGACGATGACGCAGCAGCAGTAGCAGTGACCCTGCTACCACCACCACCACGTCGTCATTCGCAACGACACGTTCACGCCGACCTAATCACCGTTCCAATGTCACCAACGACACAGTAGGAGTAGCAGCAGCGACCCCACTGCCACCTCCATCGCGTCATCAGTCATGACAACGCGTCTCTGCCGACCCCAACAACGATGCAGCCACTGCCACCACATCGTCAGTAACAATGACGCGTCCGTGCCAAGCCCCACCACATGTCATTACTGGCCGACCCCGCTACTACATCGAACGATGACGATGGCAAGGGCACACAACTGCGTGCCTGTTACCATAGCGACGGTGACGACGGCGAACGCGCAGTCGCACCACCCCACTACTATCACCAGCACCACCACGAGCAACCAGCGGCAAGTCGCCATCATCACTGGCAGGCAACAACAACAACGACAGTGAAGGCGGCGCACCACCGTCATCGCCACAACCACACGGTGGCAGCGAGGGCACAGATGACGACGACGAACGCTGCGCACCGCATTGAGGACAACGGGATCCGCGATAGCTAGAATTTAATTATTCATGTATTGTAGTAACTCCAATTCATCTCTTTTTACTTGTACACTCAGGCGCGAGACTGATAGCAAAGACAAAAAATGCAGAATCAGTGGTTCGAACAGTCATGCACTTGCGCTACGGACGGTTTGTTTGTGCACTTTCCCACGGATCCGTTATGTTGGAATTCAGGCACACTGTCATCCTCATGTAAAAACTCGCCTCTCTTCGAGAGGACTCGTAATTCTTGATTTTTTCATCGTTACGGGAATAAGATTGCTATCGTCTTCGTCGTCATCTTCATAAACAATCCTATGCTTTGCCATGGCTTCCAGGAGACAAGAGAGGCGAAGAGGCTGGTTAAATTTTTCGGCATTTTGAACTGTCAAGCATGAGGGGGCCACATGTTGGTTCAAATTGGATGTTTGTTGTAAGCAATACATTAACAGACTAAGTACGCAACGTGACTCAACACCAAATCGCATTCGAGACGTAAGACAGCACCCAAAGACGTAGACTACTTCGTGCTAGTGTGACTATACAGACAACCCATATCCCTTTGCTCTCCATATCTAGGAACTCTGCTTGACGCGTCGTTCTGCGGAGGATGGTCTGTCTTGACACGTTTCTTTGTCTGCGTGATCGATTCATGCTCGGTAGACACAGCAGAGCGCTTAGCCCCACCACTCCCAGAGGACGACTTCGAGTTACGGGTAGACAGACGGCCAGCTTCTTTGAGACTTGAAGAGCCCCCAGAGGATGCTACCGATAGACGGATTGGGTCATAGCGGGGTAAATATGCGGACGACAGAAGATCGCCTTTCAAGCGGCAAAGGAGATGGTTGGTTGGGCGATGGTGGATGGCTATCACTCTGCTCAAATACCCTTGTTGTACCGAGGGTAGACGATGATGTGGCAAGAGGGGGCGTGAGGGACGATGGAGTGGCAGTCTGCTGAGTAGATTGCAAGGGCATCAACATAGGCTCCGAAGAAGGGCGTAGGGACTCTGGAGCAATTGTGCTCGTCGGCGAATGGTTCTCATTGTACTGTGTCTCCCAGTGTGTGGCAGGCAGAGTGACAAGTACATTAGCGAGCGCACTGAGAAACATGCCATGCGTAAAATTGGAGTTGGATTCAACTTTCCCGTTTACATTCGTTTTGATGCGTACGATAAACTCGTTCCAAATGAGATTGAGGAGGGGTATAACGGGTTGGAAGTATGAAGAAATATTGGGTAAAATGTGTGTTGTCCAGCTGTATTCTGACTGAATGACAAGCGTCTTCTGGATCGTAGGCTTGAAAATAGCAAAGTATGGATCGAAACAAACAGCGAGTTGTTCCTCAGATTTGAGCTTGTTTGGTTCGTCGAACAGAAGGCAAATGCCAATCAGGACATAGAAAAAGGACTCAAGGTCATGTTCAGGTCTATGTTCGATAGGCACACCAGGACCTATATCGCTAAGCTCCGTGGCCATCCAAGGCCACGTCCCCTTGTGTGAGTCAGGACAAGGACCCAAGTAAGGTAGAAAGACAACGCACCATACAATGAAGTTTATCATTGTCTCCGTTTGAGTTCTTTGGCAAAGGATCATGGGCCATAGGGAGAATGATGTCATCCGTGCTGCTCAATTCGTTCCATGGTACATACTCTACACCTTTTCCCCGGTCGACAGGCACCGAGTCGAACTGAGAATCCACGGGAGACATTACAGGTAGCATTTCCGAACGTCCGAGGACATGGGTAGGGGGAGGTTGATCAACATTGACAAGAAAAGAGTCCGGAAGAGGGCAGCCCAGGTCGCCAGCAACAGGGACAGCATACCCCCAATCAGCCAGGAGTCCGCGACGAGGGCACCATCTGTCAACCAAGCACTGAAGACCCCCGCGATGCTTGACCAAATCTTCCGGAGGCAAATTCCTGAACAGGTCATCGAGCAGATGTCTTTCGGTCGCAAACACAAACAAAAGGTTAAAAAGACTGATATCTCGATGCAATATCTTGGCGATCGAGACCGCGTCGCGATGTGCTTGGGCTTCGTAAGCAGGAATTGTGGGGCATTCCATAGGAGGCTACTCACCAGTGATGCAATCCATGAAGCCGATTAATAGTTCGGCCAGCGACGTGAATTCGAATATAGGATAGCCA
>JBBPTU010000636.1:0-20110 GCA_038094295.1 Tylopilus aff. beelii | reverse complement strand
GGTTCACAAGAATGCATTGTACATTGTAATATAGATCTGCCGAGGAAGCTACGCAGTATGTATGTCGACGAGCAAATTGCAAAAAACCCTTAAATATGCTTGAAGGAAAACACGGAGCATGGGAATCAGTCCAACATGACTGCAAAATGCAAAGAGTACCAGAGTTGCTCAAACCTGAATGCCTTCAACTGTCCAAATCGTGATTGAAAGGAAGAGAAAGAAAGCGTCAACCAGCAAATTAAGTGAGGATATATCCATAGTGTGCGTTGACGTCGTGGGCAGTGATTTCGATTATGACTGAGAATATGATCGTTGGAATGATTCCGGGATTGAGGGTATCAAATGAGTGTGTCTGGTCCACTACAATGATGGACATAAGGGGTGGGTCGTCGAGCTGCGAGTGGCAAAAGTAGCTTCTTAGGACGCAGCAGTCCGCCGACGCATGTGCACGTGTGATCCAGAAGGATAAACGCTGGATGCAGGTCTTAGCGACGACGATTTCTTTGCGGAGCCTTGTTCGGGAGGAAACCAACTCGACCGTTGCGGGCTGCCCTGCGGCAGAGCGACACCCATGGAACCGGATGTTTTGCTACCCCGAACATCGGTATAGCTTCCCGGTCGAGCATCTCCCCGGATCTTTGTCGTTCGAGTAGCATCGTCACTGGAACGCCTATAATGCGACCCAGAGGAGCGAGGACTCGAATTACGGCTGCTAGAATGAACGCCCTCAGAGCTATGGTTCCTAGGAAGCGAAGTCGAGCTCTGTAAGGGAGATTGCTGCCCCGCTAATCCGATTGACGACCGAGAACGAACACCAAACTGATTCATCATGAATGGGGCGGTTGGCGGGAGTAGGGGAATATCCACTCCATAGAATGGAACACCATTCACTGTTGGAATGACAGGTATCGGGGGAACTGGTGGGATTATATGAACCGGAGGGACATTGGGCCATGCGTATGGGTTGAACGAGACTCGGGGATCGTGCGGTGGGTGGAGTGTCATCCCCTTTGATGGCTCCGACACTACCGACATGCGTCTACTGGCACGTTTGCCTTCCCGAGCCCTGACGTCTTCCGACGATGTTGTGTGAGCAGAATAAAGCGAAGGTGGACGCGAAAAGCTGTATTGACTTCCCGGAGTAGCTGGCACAGAGCTTGCAGGGGAACCATCGTAGGGTGAGATAGGCGAGAAAACTAGTTCGGGTGTATGCTTGTGTGACATGCTTGATCCCCGAAGCGAGGCATGAACCGAATCCCGAGATGCAGGGCGGTCTCGATCCGGGACCCGAGTAGACAATGTCGCCGACTCGAGCGGACGACCGGCACGGGATGCCTCACGTCGTGCTCGCGTGGCTCGAAGTTCCTCGGTATAATTACGCTCCCGTTCCTCTGCTTGTTTCCTCGACGACTCTCTAGACCTTCGCAGCTTTTCCATCTCTACCCTCTCGGCTTCCCGACGAAGAAGTTCCTCCTCCCGGAGAACATGCGAAACGGTCACGGGTTCAGGTTGCTGTGGCTGCGACAGTTGATTCAAGGTGACCAGAGGTCGTACGGGATGACGTCGAGGAGTGGTAATCCGATGTTCTTGCGTAGCAGCAGTCACTCGGCGGTTCTCAATCGGAAGCCGTGCCGCTCGAGCCCGGCGCTCCCGCTCTTCTCGGAGGAACCGAGCCTTCTGTTCCTTGTTCTTTCGGATGCGAAGAACGTAGCCCAATGGTATCTGATCGTCCTTGCCGTCATCATCAGCAAACCGAACTCCTCGTTTTGGGACAGGTCCACTGGTCACTGTAGATCCAGAAGTCGTGCCGTTAGGTAGTCGGGCGGGCGACGTCACTTCCGGCAGAGCTACAGGGGTCTCGATAAGCTGTTCTACGGGTGAAGCCTTGGATTGCGGCGGCTCGGGTTGGGGGGGAGGCGGTTCCAGCACCAATTTCTTCCGAGTCGCAGGAGGATCCGGATCTACGGGCGGAATCTGAGCATCTATAGTCGCGCGCGGAAGAGTGTACCCACTCAGATCCAAAGGCGGAAGTGTAAATTCCAAGGCAGGATCGAACACAATACCTGCCGCTGCCTCTGCTTCTTGCCCTGCCTCCGCTCCCGCCACCTCCTCCGTGTCTACGTAACTCTCTTGCAGCGTGCCGGCCAGAAGTTCGAGCGACTCAGAAAACTCCAACGCAGCCACCCCCAAGTGAGACCCCGGAATACGGGTACGGATGATCTCGCCGGAGTCCGAACGAGTCCACATCTGAAGTCTATCCTCGATGCAGGGGCGCGAAACCCAACTCTCGAGACCGCTGCTAGAAAGACTTACAGAACCAGCCGACGGGAAAACGTCGTCCCGAAGGTTCAGCTGCGTTTGTGGATTTGAGTGGATCGGCATCGATGCGAACGGAGCAATTGACAACTCTGCTGCGGGGGATAGACACTCTAGGCGTGCCAGAAGCGACTTTTTGTGGAGTTCGGATTCCAATGTCTCGCGACGGCGAAGACGCTGGGGATTATGGCACGAGCGAGGGAAAGAGACAGAATCTGAAGTCTGGAACAGCGGAGCAGCAGTAGGTTCGTGGACGAGACTGTTCATGATCACAACACGCGCATTAGCACGAGCATCTGCCATCTCTTGCGGGGAGTGCGGGGAGGAATGGATATCGTCGGTGTTGCTATAAGGGTCGTCGGACTGGGTGGATGCATCATCTGTTTCGTTGGAGGCGGACTTTGGGGGGCGGAGAGCGTCTTTGGATGATTGCCAAGGATGAGAATGGAGTCCCTCGGTATGATCGCTGGTAGCGGTGTTCCTTCGCCCTAGCCAGGACTTCCAGCTGCCCTTCTTGCTTGGGGTGCGTGGGAGGCCGTCATCGTCGGGAGTGCGGAGGGTGGTTGAACCGCTGGAAGTGGAGGAGGACGAATTTGCAAGGTCGCCAGCGACGATGGGGGGCAAGGACGGCGGGCCCACCGAGGAGATGTGTTTTCTGGAGAGTGAGAAGACCCTGGACTTCTTGTGCGCGAGACGGGACGGAGAGACGTCGTCCGCAGGCGAGGGCACATCGGACTTGTCTGTGCGCCGGGAGGCGGCGGCGAAGACAGAGGCCAGTCTGCGCATCGGGTGGTGGTGGAGGGAAAGGAGCGAAGTAGACTTTTTGCGTACGGAGTTCAGAACATTACAAATGAGACTGACATGAGTCCGGGTCGTCAAGCAATGTGGCGAGGCGTAGTGCGGTGCGGCAGTTTCCTACCGAGTTAGCCGGCGACTACCACAAAGACCATGTACGAGGTCAAGCCCCGACCTGGATCTGGTTCACAAGCTCTTATTGGTCGCCTGCCCATCGCCTGAAACACAACCTGGATGCGTGCGTGAGAGCTCCATTCTTCTCGATACCCTCTAATCTCCCTCCTGATCATCCTCCCCTTCCCGTTCCTGACGCCCGGGCCTGTCATTCCACCAACGTAACAACCGTCGCTCGTACCGCTCCACCACCCCACACATAAAATCACAATCGATCCCTGCCCATCGCGCCGACCTTTCAGTGATCATCTTTAGATCTTCAGAGAGATTCCCTAGCACGTCCTTAGCGTCGTAGATCGTGTGCATTGTGCCCGGCTCGAGGATGCCATTATCTCCATCGTTTCTCCGTGTCGACGGGAGGCCCCGTCCTCCCAGAACGGGTTCATCGCCTTGTACGGGGCCCGCTGTCCCATCCACCAATGGAAAATAGCTGTCAAGAACGCGGTGTTCTGTATCCATGTGTCCATATGCATTTAGTATCACGTTCGTCCCAAGCCTCGTGAGACCACATACCGCCTATTTTTGGATCCACTAATACCTTTTGACAAAATGCAAGATAGTCATCCAGGGCCGTATCCTCGAGATCGCCCACAGACCTGCAGAACCGAGATTAATGCCATGGGACAAACAATGGGCGTCATACAAACAGGGGCACCCGGGAGCCAAACCGGTGATTATTGACGTGGCCCTCTGTCTGATCAGCCTCCTTCATGGCCGCCAAGAATTCCATCACGGCAGGAAACGCACACGCGGCGTCCCTTGTGCTTCTTGGGAGTCTAGACGCATTATTACTAGTTCGTAGGGCGGTTCTTTCAACGTAAAGATCCCTTACCTTTGCTTCCCGTCCAGGCCATACACTAATTTAAGCACCACAATGGCAGTGGCAGCAAGGGAAATTTCAGGAGGAACGTTCTGGCAGTCTGTTTCCTTTCTTTTGGCACCGGACTGCGAGAGCGCCGAGGTTGAACCTTGGAGGGTTAGCCCTAGCGGAAAAAGCTTTCCGACCTTCTTCGTCAGGGCATACAAAATAGCTAAACACCAATCGTATCTTGAGGTGATTCATCTATATTTCAGAAGAGCGTACGAGTACCACAAAAGCATTCTTGCACGATACGCCAGAGAACTGGTGCAGCGTTGATTTCTGGGATGACAATATCAAAGGCTTCATAAAATCGGTTAGCGAGACGAGATACGAGGCGATGCAATGACAAAGTTTTTGGTGCATGCTGTCCATCGCGCTGTTTAGCATTGACATGACTGATGGACGTAAAAGTCGTACATGAGGAGACAGTGCTTGAACAGCATGCTTCGTGAGGTGGCGTGTGAGGGAAGGTGGGAAGACACGAACATGGTCGAGATATGGGAATGATCGTGATTCAATGGCGCTGGGTGGAGGAGGATGAACATTTCATGCGCAATGAAAGACTCCGTGGCGGCTTACTTGATAAAATCCATGTAAACGACCGGCAGCCGAATAGTCCAGCACGCAAGAACGAGCACAGCAACCGTGTTTTCAGGACGATCTGCTCGACTTACAAACGGATTTTTGGATAAAATGTTCATGTCGTTCCTGATATTAGGTTCATCGCCGGAGAGCCCATCGTCGGATGAACTGATTTCAGAGTTTTCTTCCAAGAGCACTGCGATTTCGGGTGCTCCTTCGAGTAGAGGTGAGGCGCTTGCTCCCGAAATTATAGTACTTTTACCCCCTTCGGGCGCTGGAACAGCGCTCTCTGGCCCATTTGTATCCACCACGTCGTCAGGTCCCGATCGCCTACGCTCACTTTCGCTAGCTTCTTCGGATTCACGTTGACACCCTTGCTGTTCTCGGGTATAGTAGAGAGGTTCTGCGGGTGGTGGACTCGGGATGAGGTTGAGATGAAATGCCCATAAATCTCTGCAGATTGTCTGAGAGGGTGAACATACGTGTCACCGCCAAGTCCAGAGCCGACACACCTCGAAATCAGGAGGGAGGTTCCAGAGAGCTATTAATGCTGCTACTTGTTTTCGGAAGAGAAGTTGGAGGCACTGGTAGTAATGATAACGGGCTCTGTCGCCGTGGTAGACTGAACCCCATGATCAGTGCCACGCATTGTGGGTTTCAGGACCGCGTACGTTTCGGGTCCGCTCGACTGGCCCTTTCCCTTTTCTGCCGACGAGTCTTGAGAGTACGTTTCCTCAAGGCGTGGGTACCGAGATCGTCTGCTTCCTCGGACTCGTTGATGTAATGCTGTCACGAGCAAATAATGTGAAGAAGCCGACGAGAAGTGAGCCGTACTCACTTGAAGAACATGACCTTCGTTACAAGTGACCAGGCCTATGGCATTCTTCCGCCACTGTTTAGAACCACATATCAAGCATCTCCTACGAGGTGCCATGGCATAAGCCGCTGTGGTAAACGGCACGCCAATTGGTACATCACGTGACGGTGAATACGCCCAAACTTTTTTGCTGCGTGCTGCAGCTCAGTGCGGAGGCCTCTCTTTTACGATTTCTCTCTGCCTGTAGAGTGACAAAGATGAGGACTTTTCTCTTTGTTACTCTGCTGGCGGCGCTAGCGACGATGGTATTTGCGTGAGTCGCGTCTTCACGGTTCCTGACCGACTGACGAAGTGACCTATACCACAGGTGGACGAAAGTAAGTGGGCCGGGTGCTGGTTGACTCTTATTCGAACGCTGGTCTCAGGAGGACCATGAAATTTTCGATATCGTTAGTGCCCTGGAAACATCCGAAGGTCCGTTATTATTAATGACATGAGAGTATCTCCTGAAACATCATTATGTTGCTGTACTATGCAGGAAAGGGAACGACATTTTACTCCTGGCTAGATGTCCCTGCGACAGCCACTGTGGCTGAGATTAACAAAGCATATCGGAAGAAAAGCATGCAGCTCCAGTCAGACATCTCGACTGAGGCATTTGACGGGACGGCTAATGATGTCATAGTCCTGACAAGAATCCAGGTGTCAGAGGCATCCAAGAGCGGTTTGCAAGATTGGGTATCATCGCCAATATACTGAGAAGTCCAGAGGGCCGCGAACGGTCGGTGTCGTCAGCCCTGGTGCAACTGCAGTGCAGCTGACGTTTGGTGTGTGTAAGGTACGACTTTTTCTACAAGAATGGCGTGCCAAAATGGAGGGGAACTGGATACTATTACTCGCGGTTCCGGCCGGGGCTCGCGGTAAGTACCTTGATTATGCTAAGCGTGGCTGGCTGGATAAACAAGGATACAGACCGTGTTGGCGTTCTTAGTGATCTTGTCGAGCGGTCTGCAGTATTTGGTGCAGAAGATCAACTACAGGCAGGATCTTGAAAAGGTACGGCAGACGATGCGCAGCGCCAAGCTGACGGCATGGGGACCGAAAATGGTACCATTAGAGGGAAGACGCAAGGTGGGTTGTTTTGGCCGAATATGTGACGTGAGCTAGGAACGCCATCATTATGGCAGGTCAAGGTGAACCTCGGTGGTGGGCCGCGACTGGACGAAGACGGCAACTATGTCCCGGGGAAGATGGTTGACATGATCGTGGATGGCAACGGAGTTTATCTTGTAAGTCGGCCGATGGCGTGCATGGGACCGAGTGACGGACGTATGCTGTAACAGTGCGATGGGGCGGAAGTGCATCTGCTGGACGAATCATCCGCGGTCCCGCCCGCCATTTCGAGAACGTGGTTTGTGTCCCTACTGAGGCGACTCGTGCAGAGAGAGCAGCCGGCCGAGGAGGAAATCGTCGAAGAGACCGAGCAGGGTGATTCGGGCCGAACTGCGACGGCGAGACGTGCTCCTGCCACGATCGCTGGTGGACGGCGCCGGAAGAGGGCCGGCAGATAGATATAGATGTTATTATTTTTTTGTCAATTGATTATCGGATCGTCGCGTGCTCGGCCGATAAGGAGGCCGGCCGTTCGTTATCGACCAATCACAAATAGCGCATCCCCGCAAACACGTGTCAACACACCGCATCGCCCGCCAGCTTTAAAGGGCGAGCTCGCCAGCGCTGTCCCTTGTGCTTTCTTCCAGATGTCTTCCTCTCCGTACACCTACCGCAACGACCTCCTCGCCCCCTACCTTTCCCTTCCCCAAGGCGAAAAGATCCAGGCGGAGTGTATGTTTATTCCTCTTCGTGTCTTCTTCGGCTCAGATCCTTCCAGACGTCTGGATCGACGGTGATGGTGGTCTTCGCTCAAAGACTACGGTCCGTCCGCCCCTTCCTTTTCCTCTTCCCATTTCTTACTCTGTCCGCAGACTGTCTCCAAAAAGGTGACCGATATCGGTCAACTCCGCATTTGGGACTTTGATGGCTCCTCCACCAATCAAGCACCCGGCAGCGACTCCGATGTCTACCTCCGTCCGGCCGCCATCTTCAAGGACCCCTTCCGTGGCGGCGACAACATTCTTGTCCTCGCAGAGACCTACAACAACGACGGCACACCCAACAGAACAAACTTCCGTCACCACGCTGCCAAGGTCATGGAGCTTGCCAAGGATCTCAAACCCTGGTTCGGCCTGGAGCAAGAATACACGCTCTTTGATGCCGACGGTACTCCTTTCGGCTGGCCGAAGGGTGGCTTCCCTGGTCCCCAGGGTCCTTACTACTGCGGCGCTGGTAGGCCATCCTCCGTTCCATTGATCATTTCTCACCTTCTCTTTAGGTACTGGAAAGGTCTTTGCTCGTGACCTTATCGAGGCCCACTACCGTGCTTGCCTCTACTCCGGCGTGAACATCAGTGGTATCAACGCAGAGGTCATGCCCGCTCAGTGGGAGTTCCAAGTCGGTCCTTGTGAAGGCATTACAATGGGTGACCACCTTTGGATGGCACGTTATTTGTTGGTTCGCATTGCCGAGCAGTGGGGTGTCAAGGTTTCCTTCCACCCCAAGCCTCTCCAAGGTGATTGGAACGGCGCTGGCTGCCATACCAACTATAGCACGCTCCCAATGCGTGAGCCAGGAGGAAGGAAGCACATTGATGAGGCGATCGAGAAGCTCTCCAAGCGTCACGATGAGCACATCGCTGTCTATGGCGAAGACAATGAACTGCGCCTCACAGGTCGTCACGAGACCGGTCACATTGGCGCCTTTAGCTCCGGTGTCGCTAACCGTGGTGCTTCCATCCGTATCCCCAGGCATGTGGCTACTCAGGGGTATGGCTACCTGGAAGACCGTCGCCCAGCTTCCAACATTGGTATGTTCATGGTTTCTACATGGTCCACCTTCCTTGACTAACTCTTCTGAAAAGATCCTTACCGCGTGACTGGCATCATCGTGGAGACCACCTGCCTGGACAAGTAAGGGCAGTTACTCGTCGTGTAAAATACGTAGACAAAAGAGAAGTAGAAGGCAACATCATCGCTATACCTCTGCCGGTGACCTTAATGTTATTCATCTGGATTATCAGCAATAGCATTTCATGTATAAATGATTGATTAAGTCGCACGCTTATACTTGACACGAACGACGAGCAAGATGGAAAAGAAGCTCACCTTGCCCGAGTTCTTGAAGATCCTGACGAGTAACAATGTTCCCGTTCCCAGGGCAATGGCTGTGGCCAGTAACGTGTCTGTCTTGCGCCAAGCTTGATCCAACTGTCTTCTCAACGAAGTACAGGTTCAAGGAATACAACACACTCGCTCTTCTAGTCCAACTCGACGATGCCAAGCTGCAAGTGCTCGGAGTTAAAGACAAAGACCTCCGTAAACTCGTCCTTGCCGCTGTCCGCAAGGTCAGGAACTCCAAGTCAACCGGAAAGCCTGCGTCAGACTCGGAGGGCGTGGGCTTCGTGGAACCCCTTACCGAGCATCCTAATACCGTTCAAACTTTAGTACGCCCCAGCTCTTGTATTCTCGACGGTTGTTCTCAGGGTTGCACGCGTCGCGTAGATCACTCCAAAGAAGAAACGTAAACGCGATGATGATTTGAACGAATTTCTGCCCGAGGCGCCGCCCGACGAGGCATCAGCATACGGCAGCATGACCTTCAACGAAGTCTTAGACGAGGAGGTCGTTTTCGTTTCCTTTGGCCTGTCGAGTACTCACTTGCATGATAAGGTGCTGAAAGTGAAGAGCACAGTGATCAACCGCGCACCCATCATGTCGGCGTGGGCAACCATCGTTGCGGAACGTCTTGGTTTCGATAGGGAAGAAGCCCTGAGCATCGGTCGGTATCCTTTGTCCACATTAGTAGTCGATCATTACCGGACGTCTCTTTCGCTGGCGCAGGATCAGCCTACACAGAAACGAATGCAATCGCCAAGGGCATCTCTCTTGGGATTATAGACGAAAGCAAGAAGAGAGAGATCGACGCTATCTCGAGCGAACAACCATACGTGGATCTGATGGGCAGACGGTGAGTTTGTGGTACCAACCCTTGGCATGCACCTCTCACCCCCGTCACTATACAGAATGTACGCGCAATCAGTCAAGCTGAAGCATCTTCACTGACCATAATCTTTGGACAAGATCACTTTATCAGACTCGATCGTCAAAATGGAGAGCGCTCATCAATGGGTCGCCAGTGATTCCAAGCACCGCGTTCTCGTACATCTCTCGTGCCTTTCGACAGACCACTCCATATATTGTTGGTGCGCTGCGCCTTCTGGCAGAGAGTTATACACCACAAGAGCTCAATAAGGTCGGATTTTCACTTTATGCCGATTTCAGACCAAAGGTGGATGGATGGGGAAAGAGAGGGGAAGTTCGATGCGACCATATTTTGTCCTTGCGCAAGGGTGGAAAAGCATCGGGCAGGCCCGTATTGGATCCTGGATGCAGTGACGAACGAGAGCTATTGGAGGGGTCCTCGTCGAAAAGGGCAAAGACCTTTTCTTCAGAAGAGTACGAGGCTACTCTCGATGACGACCTCGAGCTCGACGATGAAGCACTCGAAAGACTGCCTTAAGGCATAGATAAATTGATGTTGCAAAGGAGGGTGATGGCTTGACTGTAGTAATACGATATATCTACATCTATGTAACATGTCGAGGTACCGTCCTGTGTGTCCCGTCACTCCAAGGAACGCAATTCTATCCACTTATAGCTTTTTAATGACTGCGGCAGTAAATTCCGAAGTCGTCGCGGCACCTAGAAAGTATTTCAGTCGAATTAACATGCAAATACAATTTGCTCACCTCCCATGTCGGCCGTGCGGACTTCGCCTGCATTAATAACATCAAACGTTGCAGCCGCAATACTGTTGGCGATGGAATCGAGGCTGCGGGCGCAACTTATCAGACGGCCGAAGGATGAACTCAACAACACCTACCCGAGGTGTCGAAGCATCATGGTGGAACTAAGAATCATAGCTGCTGGGTTCGCGCGGTTAGTTCCCATAATGTCGGAGGCCACATGTCTGCATCCAGGCTCGAAAAGGGCGTAGTCCTATGTATGTGTTAAGCAATGATCCTCGATACCAGGCAAGAGCGTACCGATCCGACGTTGCAACCTGGGACGATACCAGGACCGCCCACAAGTGCCGCCCCGATGTTGGAAATAATTGCGCCGTACAAGTTGGGCATCACCATGACATCGAACTGACTTGGTTTCGCAACGAGCTGCATTGAACTGGAGAAAAAAAATGAGGGCTGCGCTAGGGTTGTACGCATCGGAAGACACACGTGTTGTCGATAATCATATCATTCGCCTCAATGCCTGCAGATTTGTATTCTTCCGCTACCTTACGGAAGGTGTTCAAGAAGAGACCATCGCCCAACTTCATGATATTAGCCTTGTGGATGCAGGTGACTTTCTGAAAATCGTGACAGGTCATGCTCGGGAAGTATGAATAAAGGGCGAATGCGCACCTTGCGGTCGTTCTTGAGGGCAAAGTCAAAAGCGAAGCGAGAAATTCGCTCTGCTTTGGCCCTTGTCATAACCTTCAAGCTTTCGACGACACCAGGGTAGCTCTGATGCTCCAACCCCGAGTATTCACCCTCGGTGTTTTCACGTATAATTGCAAAATCGACGTTGGAGTGACGGGTGGGGAATCCAGGCAAGGACTTGCAGAGCACAACGGATGCGTAAATATCAAGTTGCTGACGCATGGCGACGTTCCAGGAAATATGGCCGGATTGTGAGATGGGTGTGAAGAGGATGCCTTGTTGGTCGATCAGCTAATGTTATCGGCCGAGACGAGCGATGTACATACCCTTCAACCCGACGCGGTTTCGTTTCAGGCTTTCCATAGCCTGCTTGAAGAGGTCCTCGCCCGCGGAGGACATGCCAGAGACGTTGTACTGTTCCCATTCGATGGGTGCGTTGACATAGTCGAAAATCTCTTTGACAGAGTCTGTGATTTCGGCGCCAATCCCGTCACCGGGAATCAGCGTGACCTGACGGGAGGGATAAACGACACGCGGGGAAGAGGGCATCGTGTGCTTACAGTATATACACCACCGTACTTCGTTGGGGACTAGAGAGAGTGAGGTCACAGTGGAAGTATTGAATGCATGACCTACGCGTTGCGTAACCCTTGGAAAACCGGCAGAAAGGGTTGTTGCAGCTCTCTTGGCAGGATATCAGCCGACGTCTGGGTACAAGAGGACACACGCACCGACTGGTGGAGAACGGGACGCGTCGCCGATGCGAGGGCGTTGCGGAACATGTCTGCGGGCGAGAAAAAAGAGGTCGAGGGAAGAATCGGAAGGCCGACACGTGCTCCGAATCAGTTCGGTTCATCCACGCCGTAGACGCTCGTCTTTTCATCCAAGATACCCCGATGACGCCCTCTTCGGACCTGCCAGAGATACCTCACGTTCCCCCGCCACGGACGCTTTCGTACTTTCTCGCCCTTTTCTGTGTCGTCCTCCCACTCCGCCTCGCGATACCCTTCTCCTGGTCGTTCGTTATATATACCCTATATAATGCTAGATTATGGTCATATGGTTGGAATGCCAGACTGTGTTTCGCGGTCGCCTTGTGCGAGGTTCGTACCTTTACTTGTTCGGCGTCCTTGATGACTTGACTGGTTCCTCCCAGGTCTTCTTCAGCGTTTATCATTATAATCTCGTTCGATCTGTTTCAGGACTCCTGCAAAGAAGCCAAGGCAGTTTATCCGAGCTAAAGGCCGGCTTTGAACGTGCATTACAAACCGGACTCGCTGATCTTTCCGTTGACGAAGAGTCGCTTGACGTCGGACGCCCAGCAAGTCCGGCCGAGCACATCACTCGACTACGACCTGACGACCCTCGCGCTATAGAGTTTCGCGAATGCATGAGAGCATGGTACTCGTCCGGCCGAATGTGCTACCTATCAACTCATTGATTCTCTCTCCCACAAGGTTTCGGAGAGCCACATGGTCATCTATCAGGAGGCAAGACTTCTATGCATATCTTTATTGGGTTTTCTACAACAGCCCACTGCCCACGGCGCATCCATTACCTGACCACCACAGGGAGGTCCTTGAAGGTGCCATAAGGCAGGTCGAAGATCGTGTGGGGATGGCCATTCCAGACGGTCCTAGTTTCGGTGCGACGCCAATTTTGCTAACCATCGATAGTCTCAATGTCACTTCGAGGCCTTTCGTTTGGTATGCGATGGTGTTTATAACGAACTGGATGCTCAGAAGGTGGCTAGAGCGTGTGCACAATGTACGATTTGGTTGCTATGAAGGGTTAGAGTGAGTGTCTCATTGAATGACACTTTTTCAATCGACGGACTTCTGGGTAGGTATTGCATCCGGGTACCCGAAGCTTGGGATCCCGCACGCGGGTGTCGTCCTATCGTGCTCTTTCATGGACTCGGTATTGGTCTGATGCAGTACAAGTTACTCATTTATGATCTTCTCCGAAATTTCTCTAATCGACCCATCTTAATACCCATACAACCCAACATCAGTCAGGACATCTTCCATTCCAACTTTTTGAGACCGATGAATAGACATGAGATGACTGCTCACTTGTCCGCTCTTCTGAAGGAGCTGGGGTGGGTCTCCGCGCTCAAGGATACTGGTCTATCGTCTCCGAACAACCTGTCGCAAGGAGTTGTCATACTTAGCCATTCCAAGTAAGTTTTTCCGCCGCCTGACACGCTCACCTGTTCAAATGCACATGCAAGCGGTTCCTTTCTACATGGCTGGTTCCTCAAAGCTTACCCAGAAATGGTTACACGGTCGTGTTTCGTTGATCCTGTTACGTTTTGTTGCTGGGAAGGTGGTAAGTGTCACATGCCGTCGAGTGTAGCGTGATGCAACCAATTTTCCGCAGATATGTGCTACAATTTCTTGTACAGCCGATGTTCTACGGTACGATCATCAACAAGTTCGTATTACCAGTAGTTTAACCTTTTTCCTAGGGTCTGGATCTATTAATGCGATACTTCGTAGGAACCGAACTAGGGGTCGCGAATACGATTCAGCGTCATTTTGATTGGCTATCGAATTCTCTGTGGTTTGAAGAGATTCCTAATGCTTGCGACCCTGAAAAAACACTTGTTGTGTTGGGAGGCAAGGATATGATTCTGAATGCGGAGGTAGGTCATTGCCCCGTCGCGAAACCAAACGTGGTCTGAAGCCCTTTTCCAGCGCATCAAACGCTATCTAGGCAGTCATGGCGTCCTGAAAGGGATCTGTTTTGATGAAAATGGTAGCCATGGTCAGGCATTTATTGCTGGAGGACCTACGCATTCGGTGATCATGAGCTGGCTGAAACTTGCATAGACCACTTTTCTTTGTGTAAATTAAAATAGCCGTAGTAGACGTCCGGCATACCCCATTGACCTTATCGATCACAAAGAAGATCACATTTCATGGAACACTGTCACAACATAGACAAACTAGGGTTCTGCACCGAAGTATAAGAACGGCACGCTCCCCTTTTTCGAACTCTCACTCGAACGTCCATCTTCCATTGATTTCATTCCTCCGCTTTTGATAACATGCCGCCCAGAGGTGACCCTGGAGCCAGGGGTGGTCGTGGTGGTCGCGGCGGGGCGCGTGGTGGTCCTCGAGGAGGGCCACCAGGTGCAACACCTAGGGCGACCCCGTCAGCACCCCCGCCGAGTGGGGCACTCCCAGGTGCTCATGTTAAAGCGGTGGGAGTACGGCGATCGGGCTATGGCACGGCTGGTAAAGCAATCAACGTCCTGGCCAACTTCTTTTCCATGGCATCACCTGAGAGTAACATTCACCACTATGACGGTGCGCCTCGTATTTTGTCGCTAATTCGGTTGATCGTCCTGATCAAAGACACTTCCTACTTTTGGGTGGCGGACGACATCAGTGGGTGAGTTTAGCTTCCGCAGTCACTTTCACACGCTCTGATCATCAGCAATATCTGCTAGTCATTTCTCCTTCTGAGAAAACATTGCCCGCCAGGCTCAACTTAGAGCTGATTGACCACCTGCAAAAGATTGATGCTCCAGATGTTTTCACTCCTCCCGCTGCATACGATGGTCGGAAGAATATGTTTGCTCCAAGAGAACTTCCCCTTGGTCCGAACGGAAGCCAGGAGGTACGTAATGCTTGCTATTCCTGCAGCGAACTGTTCGACCAATCTTTGTCGTAACTACCAAGTTTAATGTCAGTTTGTCCGACGAAACCACTCGCGGCAGTCCAGGAGAAAATACGAGTGGTCGCGGTCCACGTGTGTATAAAGTCAAGCTCACCAAGGTTGCCACGATAAACCCCGAGTAAATCTTTTCAGTTTACCAGCGAAACATTGTGTTAATACATTCTCTAGAGTTTTGCACCGATTCGTACAGGGCCAGCAGTCGCATGATAACACTGTTCTCACGGCTTTGACAGTAAGTGTGCGCACGGAAAGTGTACATCTCACTATTGAATTCTCGTCGTAGGCTTTGAATGTGGTTGTACGCATGGAACCTACCATGAAATACCCGTTCAATGTCCGGTCTTTCTTCACTGACCGGGAGACCAAGGACATCGGCAGTGGCCTGGTCCTCTGGCGAGGATATTTCCAATCCGTGAGACCAGCCATTGGACGGTTACTGGTCAACGTCGATATCTCGACAGGGACCATGTATAAACCTGGTCCTTTGTTGGATCTTTGTTTAGATTTCCTTGGCAGGCCTGGTCAGTATAATATCTTAAGCCCCCGCCGTGGCATGCCGGATCGAGAGCGGATTCGCCTCCAGCGCTTTATATCTGGAATTCGAATTATGACGACTTACTCTGGGGAGCGTGTCCGCAAGACCCCTCGGGTGGTCAAGAAACTGAGTAGCGCAGGAGCGTCAGACCTGAGCTTCACTATGCGGGACGGCACGAGTATGACCGTGGCGCAATACTTTCAGAAATTGCTCAACAGGCCTCTACGATTGCCCGAAAATATCTGCATCGAGGTACGCATTTTATTCTTGTATTTTCCCCTCTTAACAAGGTATAGGTTGGATCTGGCGCATTGCTTCCCCTGGAGTTGTGCACTGTACCGCCAGGACAGATTATGCGTAAACAAGTACCCCCCGAGAAAACAAAGGATGTCCTCGAGTTTGCGACCAAGAAGCCACATGAACGCCTCCAAAGCATAACCAATGGGCTTTCGGTACCTAGGTTTCTCCGCTTTGCTCTCTCTTGTTGAACAATGTCTAGGTTCTTGCATACGGACAATCCGAGTATGTCCGTCAGTTTGGGATAACAGTCGACGAAACGGCCGGTCCGCTCAACGTTCCGGCACGAGTCTTGGCGCCTCCCAAGCTTAGATACGGACAAGACAGCCCACAGCCAGTCGTCGTCAGTCCCTTAGTACTACACTAATCGTTCTTCTCTCACTCCAAATCATAGGCTCCTGCCAATGGCGCATGGAACATGTACGGTAGACTTGTCTTTTTCTAATAGCAAGTAATTGACTTCTTGAGCAGGATCGACAAGCGTTTCTTCAGGCCAGCAAGCATTGATCGTTGGATAGTTGTTATCTACGAACGCCAGCAGCGCTTCAATCACCAAACAGCCCAGGATATGATTGACGGTCTGCTACGTAGTTGCAAGGATGTGGGTGAGTCGTCTCAGTCAATTTCGAGTTTGGCACTATAATAATCCACCTTCAGGAATCAAGGTCAATGACACAAGCCCACTGGTTACCTGGCAAAATGGCCAGGGTCGGATCGCCGATGTAAATAGTTATCTGCTGCATTATTTAACGATTTCTATGATGATTGACCTACGAGGTTTTTAGCAACTACGTGCAGCTGGAAATGAGTGTTTCCAGAAGACCAAACAACGCCCGACACTCATCGTCGTCGTACTTCCCGACAATGGTAACGACATTTACACTGCAGTCAAACAGTATGTTGAAAGCTTTGCGTTCTTATATTATATTGGCTGACTGGACTGTAGCTTTGGTGACGTTACAGTGCGTGGCGTATTACCTTTTCCTTGGTCGCAATTTATATCGTCCAAAGGTCGGGGTGGCGACTCAATGTTTGAAGAGTTCCAAGTGTTTTCGGGCAAAGGCACAATATTATGCCAATGTCTGTTTAAAGTGAGCGCTATATCTGATGTGGTGTTTGTGGATCTCACGCTTTCAAGGATGAATGTGAAGCTGGGCGGAATTAACACGATCCCCGATCCCCAGTCTGTCACTGTGCTTACAGACCCTAGGAACCCGACCATCGTAATGGGTGACATTGCTTTTATTCTCGTCTTCGAGGAGAAACTCACATTTTTCACGAATTAGGTGCTGATGTCATCCACCCTGCACCCGGTTCTGACGGTCGTCCTTCATTTACAGCCCTCGTTGGAAATGTGGACTCTAATTCAGCGAAGTATGTCGCGACTAGTCGCGTGCAGGGCTCTCGGGTAGAAATTATCCAAGACTTGAAACAAATGGCTCAGGTTGTAAAAATTTCGTGACTAACCATCGCCTGGACACTGAAACTGTGTTAAGCACGTTTTGACGATGTACATCAGATATAGGCAGGCAGTCGAGAAGAAGACCAATGATGCGGCGCCTACTCGCCTTATATTTTTCAGAGGTTCGCTTTCTGGAGAATCCCAGTATTTATCTGACCCTCATCATCAGATGGTGTATCTGAGGGTCAATTCCAGCAGGTGTTGGACAATGGTGTGCTTCTCGTTTACTTTCTGGTACCACATTGACTTTACTCCCTTCCCAAGAACTGGATGCATTGAAGGGTGAGCAACGACCTTGATGTTCTGATTTTCTCCTCATGCATCTTCAGCTGCTTGTGCGGAACTCAAGATTAACCCCAAGATCACCGTCATCATCGTCGCCAAACGGCACCATGTCCGTTTCTTTCCCAAGCAACAGGATGCTGATAGGAGTGGCAATTGCCCTGCGGGAACGGTCGTCGACCAGGTCGTCGCCCACCCCACCGAATTTGATTGGTATCTTCAAAGCCACGGGGGGTTACTCGGTACCAGTCGCCCGGCCCACTACAATGTCTTATACGATGATAATAAGTTCAAGTAAGACGACCGCACGAGTCTATCCGGTGTGGCATTAATAACAATTTCACAGCGCGGATAGTCTCCAGTCCTTGTCATTTGCTCTCTGTCATGTCTATGCTCGTTCCACGCGCTCCGTTTCGATTCCTGCGCCGGTATATTGTAAGTCCTTTATCACTTCCATCTGATGTTGACTCATATCGGTTTAGATGCAGATATCGTGTGTAGTCGCGCGAAGAATCACTACGATCCTCAGGGGACCGTGGACTTCTCCGACTCGGCTACCCAGGCTGATACCTCCCAAGCGGAAGGCGCGCTTGAGGCATACCGACGGGGTTTCAAGCCATTGCATGCCAACATGCAGTCGCTCATGTATTTCTCCTGAGTTATGAGAACTTTTTTCCAACACAATTGTCTCACGAATTGACACCACGAGCGTTTGATATGATACCTTTTGTAAATAAAAACGAATCAAATGAATGTATGACACCCCATAATATACACGGTAAGGTCGGAAGTGTGAAGTGCCTACAAATACACCCCGTCTTCCGGTCCTTGAGTTTCTCGGACCTCTGAATCTACTGACACATGATGGGGAATGTCGTCCAAGCCATTTGAGCTGGAACGAGTAAAACTCCGTGGTCGCTCTGTCGTGCTTGCTGGAGGGGGAGGGGGCAAGTGGGATTCAGATGTCTGCTGCGAAGCGAAAGAATGACCATGATGTGTTAGTGCCAGCTTGAGCATGAAGATGCGCTCGTCCTGTGATGCTCTGAATATCCTCAGCATTGGAGGAAGACGTCATCGGGGGATACGTGCATTGTGATCTCGTTTTCTTTCACGGCTTGTCCAACTTCAAGATCCACTTCTCCCGGGACGAGTCCTTGCAAGTATTCTCGCAACTGCTCTTGGGACCGTCGCAAATGCAACAAGGAATTCTTCAAGCGAGCGATTTCTGTCCATAACGTCAGTGACGAGTGGCGACTTGGAATATCTGAAGTCAGACCATCCCATGCTACAGCAGGATCCAGTGCGATTGCCTGAGAGAAAGTAAACGGCTGAGGATATCTGGGGTTATACTCCATAGAACGACTCGGGGAGGTTAGGAGGCTACCTGACTAAGCGCGCAGAACATACCGTGACGAAACTTCCTTTACCATCTGCGAGAGGGCAGCCATGCCTCCCCCATTTCTTGTCCTCGTCGATACCGACGATATTCCGCAGGAGGATCGTTTACGTGCGGTCTGTCGCGTTACTTCGGTGATATCAAGACGCGACCACAAGATCTCACCACCCTCTGCGTACCACCTGCTGATCGACGACCATTCTGTAGATTCTGACCAGATCATTGCCGATCTTGATACCGGCGTTGACAAGGCCATCGTTCCTCTTTCTCTCGCGAAAAAGCTAGTTGGCGTCGTTCCTGCTACCCGGTTGATCCTTCTTCTCGACGTCGCCAACGTTAGCGCAGTACCGGACTCCCTCCGCAACGCCATCTCCGGTGTACTTCTTAAAACGATCTCGACAGACATAGAGCTTATTCGCTCCATCTCCACCTTCTTTTCCGGCTTGTCTATTCATGTCTTGTCGGAAGATAGGCCAACCCCTTCAACGATAAGGAAACTCGCATCGATCGATGCATCATTGGTCATTCCCTTCTCTGAACTCGAAGCATCCATCACGATTGCGGATGCCTTCCTTTCCCTAGTCACATCAGATAGATCTGATGGACTCTTCCCCACCGTCGTCTCGTCATACACTCAAGGAGGTAGATCCCTCGGTCTCGTATATTCTTCCCGCGAATCTGTCGCACAGTCCATCCTGACTGGCAAGGGCGTGTACCAGTCGCGCAAGAATGGTCTTTGGGAAAAGGGCAAGACTTCTGGAGCAACGCAAGAGGTCGTGCGCATTCGCATAGACTGTGATTCCGATGCTCTCGAATTTTTAGTCATCCAGCGAGGTCCAGGATTCTGCCATCTCCCGCAACCGTCATGCTTTGGTGGCATTGACGGGCTTACCGCGCTCGAAGGCACCCTCGCGGCGCGTCTTGCTTCTGCACCCGAGGGATCTTATACGCGTAGGCTGTTCAACGACCCGGAGCTTCTCTGGGCCAAGATCAAAGAAGAGGCAGACGAGCTTTGTCGCGCGGAGACTAAAGAGGACATAGCCTTCGAGGCAGCCGATTTATTTTATTTCACCTTAACACGATGTGTCGCGGCAGGAGTTTCCCTTCGGGATGTCGAAGAAGTACTAGACAAGAAGGCCGCCAAAATCACACGAAGGCCAGGGAATGCCAAGCCTCAATTCATGTCGAATGACAAGAACTCTCAAGATGCGTCAAAGAAACCACAGACCATTTTGGATAGAAATGCACCGATCGCTATGCGCACTGTAGATCTCTTGTCTATTGGTCCAGGGGAGCGTGCTCAATTGTTGAAGCGCCCAGTGCTGAAGTCCGATGAGATGATCGCCAGGGT
>JBBPTU010000635.1:0-20136 GCA_038094295.1 Tylopilus aff. beelii | reverse complement strand
GAACTGCTGGATGGGAGCGGAAGAGAGGAAGCACTGCCGCTTCACAGCCACTCACGCAAAGACATAATTCTATTTCTTGTCGCTCGCTCCTACGAACTAGAATAGCAATCCACCCTACCAATCCCACCCACCAAATCACTCGGCGACGTCCCCTCGCTCACCAGAACCATGATTAAACAGTCCGACGCAACCCACCTGTATTGCGCGCACGCAAACAGAACCAACAGCAGTGCACCAAACGGCTGCCTGAGCCGCACGAGGAGCCGCAGCGCACGCGTATGGTGATCAGACAGAGGAGCGCAGCTCGAAAAGTCTCGGTCCAGGAGTGGACTGATCTACAGATGAATCAACATCAGACCTTCTGTCCGCAACAAGTTATCCGATGAACGGGACCAAGCCACCTTTGGTAATTGTGAGGATGACGCTGGTGATTTATCATACAACCAGTGTACGTTCCTTTCGGTCCAGGGTGTGATTTAGACCTTACCTCTTCATTCCATGGGTTAGACAACGGACAGCCGGCAGCCACAAAGCGATTGTCCTTGGCGACGACTGCGAGCCGGCTTACACAGGCGTCTGCATGTTTTGCGCAGCACGGGGTATCCATAGTCTGGCGATCGGTTATTCACCAAATTGAGCTAGTACGGGTAGATTGGTGGGACCACCTTTGAGGGCAGCACTGATCTGGATGCCAGTTGTCTGGAGAGAACGTCTGTCTTGCAAAGTTGGCTGAGCCCGAGCGGCGAGTACGTCAGCTTGTCTCAAGATGTGCTTGCTGCAAAATCTCACCGCAGGGTCTTGATGGTCTCCCCGGCAGAGGGTTGATCGGTAAGCTCCTCATGCAATTGCAGGTTCGTCAGCTCAAGACGTACGATTTAGTTATCTAGTATATATGATAGTAAAGGGATGGTCATTAAAATAGCAGATACACCCATGCTTCAAGTTTCTCCCCGCACAGGAAGCAAGTCGATCGTTTTGCTCAGGAAATCTTTTTCCTGATCTGCGGGGCGCTTGGAGGTCGCAAGTTGGTTACACAGTTCTCACATAGCTTCCTCGAGATTCCCTGATTCATTGTCAGGTAAGCGCCAACGATATTTACGATGAACGCACTCGAGTTCATTTCCTGCGCCGAGAGGGCCGTGTGTACTGATCTGATTATCTCACTTTATTCATTGGCTGCTCGTTGCAACTCGACGAGCTCCTCGCGGAGTTTCCGAGTAGTGTTAGTTGGCTGAACGACGCTGATACCTGGCAACAGTGACCATCGATGACGACAGATGAGGGAGAAATTGGACCTACTGCTAGTGGAATATTCCTGCGTATGTGAGGACCGGCCAGGTGGATGTGAATCGATTAGATCGACGAGGTAGGATGGAGGTAGCATATCACGGAGAATGAGAAGGGTGATTCTCGTGTCTCCACAGACCGCGAGGTGAAAATTGTTGGATAGAGCTAAAGACCTGATTTGACAAGAGTTCTTGAAGACAGTCCCGATTTGCTGGTGTGTCGATGTGTCCCAAAACGAAACTTTTGAATCGGCCGAGGCTGCGATGAAGGTGCCACTGTGCGCCAGAGCAATGCATCTGGCATCTTGGTTGCTATGGATGGCCCATTTTGAGAGTATCGTTCCAGTAGACGTGTCGACAGCGCAGACATATCCATCACGACCGAGAGCGAAAAGTTCCTTTCCATCGCTTCTCCAGGCGAGGGAATAGTTACAGGCTGAGCTGATTTGCACTCTAGCGTCGAAGAGAAGGCGGCCATTCGTGGCATCGTAGACCCGAACTGAGTCACAACCACTAGTATACGTGGCTGTCGCGACGAGTCGTCCATTGGGCGAAAACTTGACATCGGCCACTGTCCCATCGTGTTCGCATGGCCTAAGAAGCCGTTTGCCTGTTTCGCGCGACCAGATGCTAGTAGTGCCATCATCCGATCCGGTTGCCATCTTCAATCCGTCCCGCGAGATGTCTACCGCCCCCACCCAGTCGCTGTGACCTTTCCACTCCCTCACCTTCTCGTCCGCCTCCGCATTCCACACCTGCACATCCCCTCGACCCGTGCCAGTCACGATCCACTTGCCGTCCTGCGACACCGCCATACCGACAACACCCCTCTCCCAACTCATGGCTGTCTCCACCTCGCTGCCATCATCCACTCGCCAACATCGAATGGCACCACCACTGCTCAAGACATGCTCCCCATCAGGGAGGAGTGCAACCGCATATATGCTCGTCCCAACATCGATTTTGACTGATTTGGTGGGTCCCGAAAATAACTTACCAATCTTTCGTCGCCACGGGTTGGAGGACATCCTTGGTTAGGTATCGGATCAAAGGGTACGTGCGTGGTCGCTCACAGCAAGCCCTTATATTGCTCGTAACACGTGGTTTGTTATCAAACCAGTTCACAATTCCCAGGTCATCTCGCGCTCGGCGCTTGTTTTTGTACCCTCAACCTGCTCGCTGTCCACTTCATAAGTCGTATCACAATGTCTTGGAATACAATCTCTCTCGTGGTGGTTGGATTCAGATGACAACGACAAATCTATCGTTCACCGTTATAGCTTCCTCAACCTCTTCGCAGGTCAGAGCTTGTTCTGTGCTTGTTCACAATGAATCACACTCACTACAGTTAGCAGTCACCTGCTTCATGTCAGCTCCAGGCACTCACATTTTATAAATGGCTGCTTTATAATGTTCCACCTTCGCTGTTCTCAGGACCGAGACCGACATACGGGTGACAGAGCGGACGGTACGTGCCATGTTATCCCACCTCCTCTGTAGTTCTTACCCACCGCGTTCTACTTTTGTCCAGCATGTCGTCTCCTCCAGAACAGATTTGAACTGACTGCAAACTACCACCTGAACTCCTTCGAGTCCATCAGCTTCCCCTACTAGTAGCTCGTCAGCGGCTCGTAGCCGAGATCCCCGTCCCGATCACCGAACACGTCAAACACGCCTCTTTTGGTCGAATTCACGATGACCAGTTTACCTGCCCTCCCAAGATCATTCGAGGAGAGAGCAGAGACGGAGTGTACGAGATGGAACGAGCAAGTGCGTGTCTTTTGAGGTAAAAGACAACATCGTACCGAATCTTGGACATTTATGTAAATCCAGATCAACGCGACCGTCAACACGTTTATTTGTCTCTCAAGACACTATCAGCTCAGTACCACAAAGAGGGGTCCTTTTTGACTTTAAGCAACAGCGGGCAGGCGATCCTGTCGGGTGCTTTGACGGTCTACAGATGCAATGCAAGGGGGATCAGCATCGCAGACGGGATGTCAGGAAGCATGGAACGGATAAAGAGCACAAGGATACTTTTAGACGACGTCGTATCAGTACCATTGTGCCAAAGCTGAGTGTCGGACTTGCTAATGGCATGCGTCTGTCGACAAGCCTCGTGGCGCACTCTGGTGAAGACTTAGCTATCACGAAGTTGTCGTTTTTCTCAGCCGGCCGATAAGTAGATCATCCCGTGCGACCACACAAGCGGCATGGTCAAACAACGACGTCACCCCTGACATTCACCCATTCGGCGAAAAGGCTATTATATACGTCCAGTCGCCATCTCCTTTCTGCCCTCCACGCACCTCACACATGATCCATTTGCGAGCTACGACGAGCGCGCAGTACACAATGACCTTTCCAAAGTCGGCGTCAGTGACATATCATTGCAAACGAAATCAGGACGATCATGTATCAAGAAAGCCGTGCAAACCCGACGCGCGTGCTGCCGAGGCCGAACGTGGTGTACACGCCCTGGGGAAAGACATCTTCAAGGACCCAGGATGCTGGTAGTAGGGACCGATCAACCGTGACGGAAGACGATAGGGGATGATATCGATGAGACTCACTGACACAGTCGGTTGAGTCGAGCCTCCGAGTCCCGATGTTGAGTGCCAGAGCGTGAATCGAGAACGGCCGACCTCCAAAAGTGAAGCTAGTGCCCGGGAAGTGATCGCGTCGGTCTATAACGTATCAATAGACCATTGACGAGTGCTCGGGGCAGGACTTACAGGTATTGTAGCTAAGGAGGATATCTTCCGGTACAGGTCTACCTCCATGGACCCAAGAGCACCGGTATCTGCGTCCACCAGGTCGCTCTGAACGTCGTCTCATCGTGTTCGTTCAGATCGGTATATTAGATGCCGTTGGCTACCAAAAGTCACTGCAGTCTTGGGGGGGAAAGGCTATTCACTCAGTAGTGTGATCAGCCAGTGAACTTCCCCAGGAAGGTGCATGTCAGCGACATTTCGTTTGGTGCCAAGGTGGCATCAGTGATTACTCGATTCAATTTCGGCGAAACACCAGACCCAAACAAAAAGGGACCGCCTACAATATAGCCTAGCATCTACTCCTGAAAAGTGTACACCATCCACTCCGAGCGGCATCCGGTTGGGAGCTCCAGAGGCCATCTGTTGCTGGTTTCCTTGCTGTAGACAAGCAGTTTCAGTCTAACAAAACTATGCTTCAGTGAAGTACGGCGCGAAGGAGGAACGGACATACTCGACTTAAAGTTTTCTTGCTGCGCACGAAGTGAGTCGATCGTACCCTCAGATGTTGCTAATTGAGTACGCAATTCTTGAACGGTTTCCTCGAGACTTCCTATGGTAGGCGCGGACAACAGATGTTGGTCAGAGTAACCCTAATTTCGGTTACAACAAACATACTCGAGCCTGCTTCCAGCGCGCGAATATCTGACCGGAGGGCTTTGATGGTCTTGTTCTGCCCTCCAGCTGTACGTTGACATGTGGCGAGCTCTTCGTGCAACTGCTGGTTCGTCTGTTCAAGACGTACGATTTTGCTATCTAGAAAATATGAATGACAGTAAAGTGATGATCATTGAAGAGACAGACGCACTCAAGCTTTCTTTCTGTGCACGAAGTGAGCCGACCATTTCACCAAGGGAATCCTCTTTCTGATCAGCAGTGCGCTTAGAGGCAGCAAATTGGTCACCCATGTCTTGCACGACTTTCTCGAGATTTCCTATTCATTGGTGAGGGGAGCGTCAGCAGGGTTTACGACCAACGTACTTGAATTCGTCTCCTGTGCCGAGAGGGCCGTACGCAGTGACTTGATCGTCTCACTTTGCTCGCTGGCTGCCTGTCGGAGCTGCTGGATTGTCTGCTCAAGCTGAAGATTTTTGTTGTCTAGTGTTAACGAACATCAGCGAAGCGATGACTATCAAAGCAGCAGACGCACTTAAGCATTCTTCCCATGCACGAAATGAGTGAGTTGATCGATTTACTGAGGAATCCTGTTCCTGGTTGGCAGTACGCTTAGAGGCAGCAAGTTGGTTACGCAGATCTTGTGCGGCTTTCTCGAGATTCCCTAATTCCCCGTGAGAAAAACCTCAGCCAGGGTTTACGATGAACGTACTCGCTTCCTGGAGAGCATGCAATAACTTGATCGCGTCGCCTCTGGAACTGGCTGCCTGTTGAGACTTGGCAAGCCCCTCGCAGAGCTTTCGTGTGGTGTTTGTAGGCTGAACTACGTGGCTGCCTGGTAACAGTAACCATCAATGACGACAATGAGGGCAGAATTCGACCTACTGGAGTACTCCTGCGTACCTGGGAACTGATCAGATAGATGTGGATCATTTGTATTGGTGAGGTAGGACGGGGGTAGCGTGTCACAGAGACTATGAAGGGTGATTTTTGTCCCTCCGCAGACCGTGAGGTGAAAATTATTTGATAGAGTTAGGGACCAGATAGGATGGGTGTGCTCGAGGACGGTCCCGATTTGTTTGTGCGTTGAGGTGTCCCAAAACGAAACCTTTGAATCGGCAGAGGCTGCGATGAAAGTGCTATTGCTCGACAAAGCAATGCAGTTGGCATCTCGGCTACTATGGATGGCCCATTTTGAGAGTGCTGTGCCAGTGGATGTGTCGATGGCGCAGATACACCCATCGTGAGTTAGAGTGAAAAGTTGCTTAGTGTCTCTTCCCCAGGCGAGGGAATAGTTTCGGGCTGAGCCGACTCGGATTGCGGCGCCGAAGAGAAGGCGGCCACTCGTGGCGTCGTAGACTCGAACAGAGTCGTTCCACGTGGCTGTCGCGACGAGTCGTCCGTCGGGCGAAAGTTTGGCAGCGGCCACGTAGTCGTCGTGTCTCCACGGTCCAAGAAGCCGCTCGCCGGTTTCGCGCGACCAGACGCAGGCAGTGTCGTCATACGACCCGGTCACGATTTTCGTTCCGTCCGGCGAGATGTCCACCGCCCACACCGAGTCGCTGTGTCCTGTCCACTCCTTCACCTTCTCGTCCGTCTCCGCATTCCACACCTGCACGTCGCCTCGCTCTGTACCAGTCACGATCCACTTGCCATCCTGGGACACCGCCATGCTGTGAAAATTATACTCCCTGTTCATGGCTGTCTCCACCTCGTTGCCATCATCCACTCGCCAACATCGAATGACACCCCTCCCTTCGCGGCCCAAGACATGCTCCCCATCAGGGAGGAGCGCAACCGCATACATGCCCATCCCCCCATCGATTTCAACTGATCGCTTTTTTGTGGGTCTCACCAGCCACTTACCGTTCTCTCGTCGCCATGGGTCGGAGGACATGCTTGGTTGGGTATCGGATTGAAGGGAACGTGTGTGGTCGCTCACAGCAAGCCGTTATATCGCCCGTAACACGTGGTTTCTCATCAATCCAGCTCACAACTCCCAGGGTCATCTCGGCCTCGGCGCTTGTTTTCGCACCCCGAGGATGATGACGCTCGTTTCTCTCGCGGTGCATTGTTGGTGATTGGGTTGGCCCACGGTATCGTCCGGAATTTGGTGTTGGGTATGTGTGTGCACGGACAGGCCTCAGGATTGCCAGGGGTGGGTGTGGGTGTAGTGCCGCGCAGAGGCTTGGACTGCGTTCGGCGCCGCTTGACCTCTCCTCTTTACAGATCTGCCTGTTGGGTAGTTGTGCGATCGGTCAAAGGCTTGAAGCCTAGGTGCTTCGTTCGCTCGGAGTTTTCCCGCCGCAGCAGTTTTTACTCGGCGCGCATTTGGTCTCGCTTTGAAATCCATCTCGAGTCGTACATCTTCACCTTCACCTTGACGCCCTCGTCCTCGGAGTTTTTCTATCGCCTACTTTCAACTCTCGATCAAGGTTGTACTTAACATTACACAAACACACTGCTATACACACCATCTAATTACTCGTGCGAGGTTTTAGTCCGGGCGTTCCTGTCTGTCTCGGGACGTAGCGGGGTTTGACACGGACGTGGCCATACAGTGCTATTCGCACTTGGAACGCGAGGAACGTTACTGTAAGATATATGCTTGCCCCAACATCCGAGTCGATTTCGACTGATAACTCTTTTATAGTCCCAGCAACAACTTACCGTCCTTTCGTCAAGAAGGCTCCCATCTTCAGGGCGAGCCATCCATTTGAAAGCATAGACAGCATATCAAAGACTGTTCACCAACGGGTAACATCAACTGAGAAGTGGGGATCAACCTCCTATGATGAATTCAACACGAAGATCGGTATTGAACTAGTAAGAGAAAACTACACGAGCAAATGTCTTCAAAACGTTCGCTACTACTGGATATCCACCCTACGAACCCCACCAACCAAATCGTTCAATGCCGTCCCCTCGCTCACCCGAACCATGATCAAACTGTCCGACGCAACCCGCCGATATTGCGCGCGCGAAACTGGAGCCAAAAGCAGTGCACCAAACGGCTGCCTGAGCCGCACGAGGAGTCGCAGCGCACGCGTGGAATAATCAAACAGAGGAATGTTGCTCGAAAAGTCTCGGTCCAAGAGCAGACTGATCCACGGGTGGATCAATATGAGACCTTCTGTTCGTGACAGGTCATCCCTCGTCTTGATCTCCACTTGTCCAAGTATTGGCGTCATCGCATGATAAACGGCAACCTTGGACCTGAGGTTTGGTTCTGAGAGACAAACGACATCGGTAAGGGGGAACACGATGCCGGGAAGTTGGAGTCGACCAGCAACAAGTGATAGTACAGGGAGATCGTACAGTCGGTCGTACAGTGCCTGAATCTGGTAGATGTCCGGAAAGGACAAGCGCAATGTTGAAACCAGGATTTCCATTGCGGTAGAGTCGATGTGGGGTGGGACGTGTGGCGGCAAAATTTGATTGTAAACGCTCAGACTAATGGGGAGGTAGCTGTGATGACTTCCTGGATACCCGGTCCACGCGAGAAGTGTGACGTCAGCTGAACGCATCAGAATGTGCTCCAATAATCGCCCAACTGCTTGATTGCCCTCCCCATATATCACCGGGAGCGCAGCATTGAAGATCCCGAACAATGAGTATGCCATGTCCTCTGGCCGTGTCGTTCGCCGCCTCGATGCCAGGTACAGCTTCTCGCGTGCCCTCTCTAACCCGGGTTCCAAAGAGGCCAGCTTCTCCGTGGTAAACTTTGTTGCTTGCTCCATCTCCGACAGGATTACTTGTGACTCCTTGTGATTGAACATCTGAAGCCCAAGATATGGCTTCCAGTCCTTCGTGTAGAACTGGACGACCTCCGAGGCCACATATTCTTGGTACGTCCATCCTCGTGTGTTCCATATACTCTTCCACAGCGATCCATCTTTCTGTGTCTCGGACAAGACATCGAGAAGGTGGACAATGGTGAGCGACGAGCGGCGGTACCACCTGAACATTGCGACAATAGATTCTTGCTGAACACCCTTGTCAAGCTGATTGACGCAACAGGTATCGCTCCAGGCCCACTTGAACCGAAGACTGACGACGAGTTTGCAGAAATTTCGTAGCTTATCGAACGTCAGAGATGAAGGTAGCTTGTAGACCGAGGTATTCTCGACTTGCTGGAATGTCGGTTCGCCAGATTGCCACTTGTGTGACAGCATCACGTAGCGGTAGAATTTCTTCACCTCTCCTTGAATACGTGAATGATCAAGGGCTGTAGTCATTGATGACCGAAGTTCGTCGTAGATGTCTAGTTCCTCGAATGCGGCTGCTTGGAGTGTCTTGTCGTAAAGACAACCAGTATCAGTGTCGATGAGTACCGATGGTAAGTCATGTATGGCTTCCTGAACCTCAAATTGAATGATAGGGGTTGCATCGACGTACTGACCACGAAGCTCTGTCAAACATCAATCAGTCCTAAGCTATAATGTTGTCGAATATTTACAGGAGGGCTCACCTTGGATTCGCGGATCAGGGGATTGTTCGAGCTTCAAGAGCATTGTCTGGAACGCCTTGAACGCTTCGTGGTATCGGCCCATGCCATGTAATGCAGTATGCATTCCCTCGTAGCCCTTATGTGATGACGGGTCAAGCTCAATGAACTGACAGCACGGATCAGATGAGCACAGTCGAGATGAGATGAATAAATCAATAGTCATACCTCGTTGCTGTGCTTCAGGAGAATTTCGTTCAAGTTTTCTGGTTCGAGTGACAATGCACCCGAGTAACATGCGACGGCCTCGCGATGCTTCTGTCTATCACTCGCATCGTCTCCGAGTTTCACCAACTTCTCAGTACACCGTTCTCGAAAGTCTGAGCAGGACAGTGAGTTAGCGTTGCCTGTATGGTCATCAAAAACACATACTCTGTTCCCACTTCGCTCGGTCGTCGTCGGTCGTGTCGTCCGATACCTCGTTCTTCATCCACTGGAAACATTTCACCGCCTCCGTGAGGTGACCATCCTCTTCGAGACGTTCGCAAATGGCCCTGTAGATGAGGAACCTGGGTACCTTAAACTAAACAAAGTCAAAACCTGTATTTGAACAATTTTAGAAACTATACCTCGAGTGCGGCATCCAATGCCTCGCGTGCTGAGCGACCACTCAAGATCAAACATGTCCATTTCTTCAGGACTGTATTCGAAGCCAGAGGACTCAGCAATAATGCAGCGGCATAAGCTGACATCGCTTCCTCCGAATTTCCGGCGGTGGATGCATTCCCTCCTGTCTTTTCCAATATCTCCATGCATCGTTGTAGAAATTCTGACCGACGAATGTGAACGATACGTTATATTTCGGCACACAGAGACTCACCCGCAAGCCAGTTTGAGAGTAGTTTGTCAGCATTTACGTCCTCGTTCGCAGTGCTCGTCATCTTGAGAACGGAGTCTACGACATCATATATGCAGCCTTGGGCATACAATGTTTCGCACTCATGCTTTTGTTCGTGTGCACGGATGATGCGGGTAAGGGCGTCGGCTTTCCGTTCGAGTTGTTGGTTTCCTTGCTGAAGACGAGCAATTTCGTTGTCTGACAAAACTACCTGTCAGTGAAGCACGGCACTAAGAGAGAATGGTAGTACTAAGAGAATCGATGGCCTTGTTGTGGGCACTCTCGGAGCTGGCAAATTGGTCACGCAGGTCTTGAACAGTTTTCTCGAAATTTCCTGTGAGTTAGCACGATAGACAGGGACAATGGAAGTCGGTCAAGGTAATGCCAAGGCGAGTTGCGACGAACATACTTGTGCTTGCTGCAATATCCGACTGTAGGGTCTTGTTGGTCTCCTCAGCGGTGCATTGATTAGCGAGCTCATGATGCAGTCGTTGATTTGTCTGCTCAAGCTGTATTTCTAATGTACGTGAAGGTCAGCGAAGCGATGGTTATGAAAGCAGCAGACACACTCATGCTTTCTTCCCGCGTGCGAAGCGAGTCGATCGTTCTTCCCAGGAAATCCTTTTCCTGATCGGCGATACGCTTAGAGGTGGCAAGTTGGTTACACAGGTCTTGCATGGCTTCCTCGAGATTCCCTGATTCATCGTCAGGTAAACATCAGCAACGTTTACGATGAACGTACTCGAGTGTATTTCCTGCGCCGAGAGGGCAGCGTGCAGTGATTTGATCGTCTCATTTTGCTCACTTGCTGCCTGTTGCGACTTGGCAAGCTCCTCGCGGAGTTTCTGAGTAGCGTTTGTAGGCTGAATGACACTACTGCCTAGTAACAGTAACCATTGATGTCGACAAATGAGGGTAGAATTGGACCTACTGGAGTACTCTTGCGTACGTGAGGACTGGTCAGGTAGATGAGAATCATTTGTATTGACGAAGTATGGCGGAGGTGACGAATCGCAGGGAGTAGGAAGGGTGATTTTCGTGTATCCGCAGGGGTGAAAATTGTCGGATAGGGCTAAAGGCTCGGTTGGATAAGATTCCTTGGAGGTGGTCGTGATTTGCCGGTGTGTCGACGTGTCCCAAGACGAAACCTCTGAATCGGCCGAGGCTGCGATGAAGGTTCCATTGCTCGCCAAGACAGGCAAGGGGTTGGGCTGAGCTGATTGCGGTGTCGAATAGAAGACGACCATCCACGGCGTCGTAGACCCGAACTGAATTGCGCTGGGTGGCTGTCGCGAAGAGTCCTCCGCTTGGTGAAAATTTGGCAGCGCCCGCTTTAAATTCGTGTTCCCATGGGCCCAGTCCACGGTGCCGATTTTTGGGGCACTGCTACAGCTCCGGGGATTCGACGGGGAACGCTGGTTCCACGATGCTCGACACGAGGCGAGCACCCGAAGATCCGTGATCCATGGATTTTACCTTGAGCGTCTACTTTCCAGAGGAAATCCTTTTGCGGAGACTGTAAGTGAGGAGCCTTCAATTCCAGGGACTCACTCGAGTACTGTGGGACCACTACTCACCAAAACTGATGGTTTGTGCGAGATTCGAATTCGCAACTCGCTGAGAGCTCAGCGCTCAGTCGGCGCCTGCCGAAGCAGACCCTGGTGGTGGCACCGAGGTTCTGAGCGCCGGTTACGTCGTCCCTGTCACAATTTTCGACCCATCTGGTGAGGTGTCTATTCACCACACCGATTTGCTGTGTTCTTCCACACCCTCGCCTTCTCGTCCGTCTCCGCATTCCATACCTGTAGGTCGCTTCCAGGCTTTCCAGTCACGATCCACCAGCCATCCTGCGACACTGCGGTGCTGAGAAATACCACCTATTCATGGCTGTCTTCACCTCCCTGCCATCACCCACTACTCGCTGTCATCGAATGACACCGGTGCGGTCGCGGCCCAAGACATACTCCTCATTAGGGAGGAGCGCAACCACATATATGGTCTCCCTAGTGTCGATTTCCGCTGATTTCGCCCCAACAATACTGGAGGACGAACCACCCACCTCTTGGACTCTCGTCCTGATCCCTGTCCCACTTGTCTCGGCTGTCGTTGCTCCGGTCACCGTCCCTCAACAAAGGTCGGTCCCCCCGTCCTAATCGACACTTGCATTTTCGTCAGCATCCATCTTGTGTTGGTCCTTCCAATAGCTCAACGTTCTGTCGTCGCGACAAGCTGGAGGACATGGTTGATGGGGTATCGAATCGAAGGGTGGTCGCTCACCGCAAGCCCTTATATCCCCCGTAACACGTGGTTTGCTATCAATCCAGTTCACAACTCCCAGGGTCATCTCGCCCTCGGTGGTTGTTTCGCACCCTCAACCCAGCCTGCTCTACTTCGTGGATCGTATCACAATTTCTTATGATACAACCACTCTCAGAGCGGCTGGATTCATACGACAACGACAAACCTATCGTCCGTCTTTATGGCTTTCTCAATCTCTTCACAGGTCAGGGTTTGTTTCAATGTTCTTGTTCACAATGAATCACACTCACTGCCCGGCAGCAGTCGCCTGCCTCATATCTGCTTATAACGTTCCACCTCCGCTGGTCTCGGAATCGAAACCAACACATAACTGACAGAGCGAACTGTACATGTCATGTTCTCCCACCTCTGTTTGTTCTTACCCGTCGTCGTTCTACTTTTAGCCAGCATGTCATCTACTCTAGAATAGAATCGAACCGACCTCCGTCACTGTAAACTACCACCTGGGCTCCTCAGAGAGCATCAGCTTCTCCTAGCTCCTCAGCGGCTTGTAGATGAGATCCCATCCGGATCGTCGAATGCGTCAAACGTGACTCTTTTGGTCGCATTTACGATGACCAGCTTGCCTGCCCTTTCAATATCATTCAAGGAGAGGGCAGGAACGAAGGATATAAGGTCGTCAGGAACAGGTAAGCATGTGTCTTTGGAAGTAAAGAACAATACCGTACCGAATCTTGGACATTTATACAAATTCAGTTCAATCCGACCATCAACGTGCTGATCTGTCTCTCGACCCAGACACTGCTGGCTCGGATTTCATCCAGGCCAAGTATCACCATTTTTGACTTCGAGGGATGGCGAACAGATGATCCCGTCAAGTATTTCGACGGTCTAGAGATGTAATTCAAGGAAGATCAGCATCGTCAGACAGGATGTCAAGAAGCATGGGACGGGCAAAGAGCAATTGGATACTTTTACACGACGGCGTTGTATCAGTACTATTGCACTAGAGCTTGGTGGTGGACTTGCTATAATGACATGCCTCTGTCGACAAGCCTCGTAGCGCACTCTGGTGAAAACTTGGTAGCAATCATGAAGTCATTGTGTTTGCAGGCCCGTCGGTGAGGGTCATCCCGCGCGACTGCGCACAAGCGGCGTGGTCAAACGACATCGTCACCACTGACATTCCTTTCCCATTCGGGGGAAAGTCCATTGTATACGCCCAGTCGCCGTCTCCTTTCCGTCCTCCACGCATCTCACACATGATCCATTTGCGAGCTGCGACGAGCGTGCCATCCCTTTCCAGAGCGATAGCGCACGGTACACGACATCCTTTGCAAAGTTGGCCTCAACGATCCGTCATCGCAAACGAAGACAGGACGGTCGTGTATCAAGCAAGCCGTGCAAACCTGACTTGCCGAGGTCGAACTTGGCGTACACGCCCCGAAGGAAGATATTTCCGACGGTCCAGGACGCTGGTAGTAGAGAGCGATCAACAGAGAATGATAATGTGGACGAGACTCACTGATATGGTTGTCATGTTCGACGATGTCACTGACGCAGTAAGTTTAGTCGAGTCTCCAGATGTTGAGTGCAGAAGCAGGATCGAGAACGGCCAATCTCCAAAAGTGAAGTTGTTGTCCAGCATGGGTCTATAATGCGTCAACAGGGCATTAACGGGTGCTAGGGCAGAACTTACAGGTGTAGTAGCCAGGGATGATATCTCCCGGCACAGGCTTACCTCCAAGAGCGCCGTGCAGAGTAGAAACTTGGGAGGGTGACCTGCAGATGGAGCTGGTCATAGTGCTGATGATGGAGCTGACATTATTCTGGATGGTACGGCTGTTGCCTTGAACGCTGACCGTGTTCACTTGCCAAAAACGCTGGATATAATCAACATTATGCATGTCTACACGCCCGACACTCGCATCGTTACTGGGGTATACGTGAAATCACCAGTGTGCATGTTACCGCTCATACCTCCGACATATAACTCGGGGCCAGAGAGCGAGAGCTTTGGCGAAAACACTGGCTCACTCACGTTCTCAGAGACTCCGAGGGTCTGGAAGACCGGCCTCGCATTAAAACGCCTGGTAGAATGGAAAGCCAAACCTACTTCAAACCGTTGGAATATGGATATTGATACGCAGCGGTACAGTTTTTTTCATGGCACAGGGAGTCTGATTTTTCGCCTACTTGGCTGTCAACTTGAAGAATGGTTTTGCTGCAAGCTATTCAGGACGTACGGTGAAGCCAGCAATAGACACGATATCGATATATTTATCGAGAACAAGATCTTCCTTCCATATGCATATTGGATATTCATTGTCTTCCCAATAGCTTTCGAAGTCGAAGAGGGGTCCCAGAGTGTAAGGTTATGACAAGTTGAGTCGCAATCAGATCCTGGTATAAAAAGATCGCTGCCATGGATCAAGGAAAACAACGCGAATCCTTCTTAGTAGATCCATACCTAGAACCAGTATAGCAATCTGCGGAGAGTCAGGCGAGCATCTACCAGGAAGTATAAACAACCTACCGGTAAAGGACTTCGCAGGAGTCCCAACCAAAATATTGCCATACCAGGACCCAAAATAACCCTCAGTCAAAAGTTCACCCGTGCCACGTTTTTCTGTGTTGTTTGTAGCGTCAGAGTTCCGCTGAAAATTTGCGAGGCCGCGGAGGGTCTTCTAGAAATGATGGTTGAGGGAAAGTGGTACCATGGCGAACTCTATTGAAGACGCGCGTTTCGACTGATGCACAATGAGCAGTGAGTGCGATAGTGTCGACGCTCTGGCCAAAATTAAGTAATAAGGAACGTATGGTGATGGGGATTGTGACCCTTTCTATCCCCTATCGATGGACTAAAGCGTTGCAGTGGCTAAAACAGCCAGTCCAGCGAGAGAAATGCGCATTGAAGAGGTCTTTAATAACAGGGAGCGTTTCCTCAAGCGAGGGAATTATTTTCATGTAAGCCGGTTCAAATTGCGGCGTCGAAGAAGGGTGCTCGTACGTGGTTTTACGGCCCGAGTTAGTCTGGTAACCGGATCCACGGACCGCTATGAGGTTGCCGAGACGAGAATGGAAGTAAGAACAATCGTTCGCATGAATCGCATCTCTGCACCAGGTCATTCCGAAGCTGGGATTACTGCACCTCTATCATACTAACACCCTCTACCAGCTCGGCCAGCGACACCTCGCGAATCTGCACCACGATCAAACTGTCCACCGCGACCCGCTTATACTCCATGAGCGACACCGGTTCGAACAGGAGAGCCCCGAACGGCTGTTTGAGACGTGCAAGCAACCGGAGCGCTTGAGTGGCCTTGTCGAGCGCAGCTGCGCCATCCGTAAACTCCTGCATGAGCAAAGGGCGGATCCACGGGTGTACGAGACAGAGTCCCCTCATCCGAGAGAGATCGTCCGCCGTCCTGATCTCGACCTCCCCGAACGTGGACGTCGTAACGTGATACGTACTGAGCGTCGTCTCTGGATCTGGGTCTGAGATGCGGACCACCTCGGGGAGCTGAAAAAGGATCCCAGAGAGACAAAGCCGACTCGCAACCATGAATGGCGACGGAAGATGCCGTACACGATTGTATAGCGTCTCGAGAAGGGAGCGATCCAGCGAGGATGATGAGCGTAGTCTTGTCACCATGTGGTCCATGTCGGCTGCCTCAATGTGTGGTGGAAGATGCGGCGGAACGACTTGGGTGTAAGGTGTAAGGTCAAGGGGTAGACAGGTACTATAACTGCCCATACGTCCAGTCCAGGCAAGGATTGTTACGTCGCCGGAAGCTGTCAAGACATATTTCAGGAGTCGACCGACAGCGCGATAACGCTCGCCATAAATGACTGGAATCGGAGCATTGAAAACACCGAGCAACGAGTATGCGATATCCTCGACGAGTGTTGTCTCTCGGGTAGAGGCTAAAAACAACTTCTCGCGAACTCTCCCTAAGCCAGGTCGAAGCGCAGCCAGCTCTTGCACCAAGATTCCTGTAGCTGGCTCCATCTCTGCGATGATGGCCGGCGACTCCTTGTGGTTAAACATTTCTAGGCCGAGATATGGTTTCCAGTCCTCAGTATAGAACTGGATTGTCTCTGCAGCGAGGTATTCCTGGTATGTCCATACGCGCGTGTTCCAGATGCTTTTCCGGAGGTCCCCAGGCTTCTGCAAATGGGACCAGATACCACGTAGATAGACCAGCGTGAGCGATGCGCCACGGTACCACATGAACATCGCAACCAGCGACTCTTGTAACACCACGTTGTTCTCTCTATCAATGCAGCACGTGTCCGACCACACCCAACGGAATCCAAGAGCGTGGATAGTCTTGCAGAACGTCTGCAGCTTGATATTCGGGCGGGATGTCCTTAGCATGTAGACACAGAGATGATAAACCTCCTGAAAAAGAGGTTCTCCATTCTCCCACCGGTGGGAGAGCATCACGTAACGGTAGAGCGTCTTGACTTCATTCTGGATACGCGCGTAATCGACTTTAGTCTGAGTCGTCATCAGAGACCGCAGCTCGTCAAAGATGGGCAGCTCCTCGAACATTGCCGCTTGCTGCATCTTGTCACAGAGGCGACCGGTGACAGTGTCAATGAGCACTCGAGGCATAGGATTGATCGTCTGCTGGACTACTTGTCGGATTAAGGGAGTGATGTCAAGATACTCATGATACAGCTCTGTCAGGAATGAATTAGCGTTGTATCATATCCGACTTCACCAAGGTTACCTTGAACATCTAAGTCGGTCGATTCTTCAGTCTTCGAGAGCATAATTTGGAATGCCTCGAACGCTTCGTGGTATAAACCTAGGCTGTTTAGAGCTATAAACTTTTCCTCGTAGCCTTTATGAGACGATGGGTCAAGTTTGATGAACTATTAGGACACGTCAATAGGCAACCTTGTACAAAAACATGATCCTTACCTCATCGCTGCGCTTAAGGAGAATTTCGTTGTAGTTGTGCGGGTCAAGCGACATTGCGTCCGAGTAATATCCGATTGCTTCCTCAAGGGATGTACCTTCTGTCGCAGTGTCACCAAGTTTCACCAAGTTTGCGACACAACGTTCTCGAAAGTCTGGACAAACGGTCTGAGTTGACCATGCTTACTTCGTGTAAACCACCTACCGAGTTCCCATTTTGCCCGCTCATCATCATTCGCATCCACCGTTAGCTCGTCCTTCATCCGATGAAAACACTCGACCGCCTCTGTGATGCGACCATCTCCTTCAAGAATATCGCAGATGGCGCGGTAAATGACGAATCTTGGCATCTGAAACTAGACACAAGGTCATGGTACTTGTTCAAACAGCGATAGAGTGAATACCTTGACTGGTGCACTCAATGCTTCGCGTCCTGACTGACGAACCAAGGAGATCCGCACCCACTTCAGTAGAACAGTGTCCGTTGCGAGAGGGCTCAGAGATAGCGCAGCGGCATAAGCTGCTACCGCATCATCCTGTCGTTCTGCAGCAGATGCCTTGTCTCCTACCTCCTCTAATGTCTTGATGTATTGCCGCGGGAATTCTAACAGTAGGAACTAAACAATCTCTCTCGTCGCCTAATGCCAAAACTCACCAGTAAGCCAACTGCAAAGGAATTCGCCGTTCCTTGCGTCCCCGCTCACAATACTTTCAAATTCACAGAATGTCGATGCGGCATCGAATATACGACCTTGGGCATACAGCGTCTCGCAATTACTTTTCCGCTCGTGTATCCGGATGATTTGAGTGAGTGTCTACTTTGTGTTCGAGACAGGCGATTTCGTTACCTAACAAATACGGATATCAGCAAACTCTAAGTCAAAGTGGAGGTGGATGTACTCGAGTCTTCTTTCTGTAGGCGAAGAGAGTCGATAGTTTTGTTGAGGCAATCCCGTTCGCGATCAGCCGCACGTTGAGACATGACTAGCTGGTCATGAAGATTCTGAGTTTTCACGTCTAGATGACAGAGATCAATGGGCATGGGGTCAGTAAAGGTCCCGAAGTACATACCTAAGCTTGATTCTTGTGTGCGAAGGTCTGACTCAAGTGACTTGATGACCCCGTTTAAGTTACTCTTTTCTTCCTCCACTGTGCTTCGTAATTCGGCGAGTTCATCGAGGAGTTGCCTATTTTCCTGCTCAAGACGAGTGATTTCGTAGTCTAACAGACGAAGATATTAGTGGAGTACGAAACAAGGTATAGAGGGACCTGCTTGAGCTTTCATCCTGTGCGCGAAGAGAATCAACGGTTTTGTTGAGGCGCGACTGTTCGCGCTGAGATGCGATAAGCTGGTCACGAAGGTCCTGAATTTGTGCGTCTGATGGCACAGGTTACAGAAATCAGAGAGCGTTCATCAACAATGATGATCATGAATGTACTTAAGGTCGATTCTTGTGTACGGAGGTTTGCATGCAACGATCTGATAGTTTTACTTTGCTCGTCTGCCGAGCGTTGAGAAATGCGAGCTCATTTTGGAGCTGCCGGATATTTTTTTCAAGCCGCGCGACGCTGCTACCTGGTAGACATTATTCCTGATGGAGCTCGAGTTAGGGATGTTTCGGACATACTCAGTTCCTCCTGCACTAGCATGGACTGGACGAGATTATTTGCCTCCTGACGCGCTTGTTGAGATTCAGCCAGCTGGATGCGTTGCTCTTGGACAATGGCTGCAAATTTTGTTACGTCCTGATGAGGTGTTAGTTACTATCGATTGACCCACCTGAGGAACATAGGTCACCTACATCGATGAGATATGGCGTGGGCAATGTATCGCGGAGACTACGAATGGAAATTGATTTTTTCCCGTAGGTTGCAAGTTCAAAATTGTCTGATAGAGCCATCGACCAGACTTTGTGACTGTACTCGATTACAGGCCCGACTTGCTCTCGAGTGGTAGTGTGCCAGAACGAGACTGACGAATTAGCAGAGGTCGCAATAAATAGGCCATTGCTCGCCAAAATGATGCATCGAGCATCCTCATTATTGTGGATGGGCCATTTTGAAAGCGTCGCTCTGGTGGAAACATCGAGGAGGTGGATGATGCCGTCGCGATCCAGGACAAAGAGTTGCTTGCCATTGCTCGCCCAGGCAAGAGAGTAGTTATTGCTGGAGCTGACCCTGATTTTGATATCCCAGTCGACGGGGTAGCCGTTGTCAGCGTGAGCCGAGGTGATACGTGGCTGTGGCAATGAGCCATCCATGGGGAGAATACTTGGCCGCGACCACGGAATCCTGGTGTTGCAATCCAAACAGCCGTTCGCCAGTCGACCGCGACCAGACGCAGGCAGTTTTGTCACCGTGACCCGAACCGGTTACGATTCTCGTCCCGTCCGGGGACACATCCACTGCATTCACCCAGCACTGTGGGAAATATATATGTTGAATATATGAAGTAAATACAGTTGAATCGCTCATAATGTATGATGTAATGATGTATATCTTTCATACTGTATGGGTTTCGACTGGCTCCATCACGGGAGGCGGGGAAATATACAAAAATTGAGCTCTTGTATATTGTATGAGTCTGACGAGTACGATATACATTATGAGAGCTCTCGTTACAGGGCTAGAGCCCCAGTCGGACGTGTATCGGAGTCGCCACGAGTGACATCCCATGCTCCCCGATGCCGAGACAGCGCTGCAAAACCATCTCGGAAGTCGTTATATTGCATCCGACTGGCAACTGGCCCTCAAAGCAGTGATGGATGCCGAGGGCGATGTTGAACAGGCTGCCGAAGCTGTCGCGTGTTACGGGCTGGGAAGAGATCGAGAGGCGATACGCTGAGTTACATCGCACTATCGATCGAGCTACTGAAGCCTTCGTTCAAGCTGGCCTCCTTAGCGCCTCGGACCGGGACCTGTACCTCGTA
>JBBPTU010000634.1:0-20138 GCA_038094295.1 Tylopilus aff. beelii | reverse complement strand
CTCCTGACATCTTTCACACAAGCTCCAGAGATATGGCTCCCCAAAGGATCCTTTTGATATCATCTTGGTTATCCATCTGGGAACGGGCTAGGTCTAGTTCAAAGGCTGTCCTGAACTCCTGGAAATCCCTGTGGAAGTCATCCATGCTTATGACATCTAGGGTGTTTTGTGCTTCTTGTTTGATGGAAAGTGAGAAAAAGAGGGCTAGGAAGTCATTTTGGACTTTATCAATGGTGACGTCCTCCGGTTTGACCAATGGGTTCAAGATCCTGTCATACCAACTTTCTGTGAACACCATCCCTCTTCCTTTGTTCATATGGTTAAGGAGCATGTCAACCCTTTGTTGATAATTAGGGTCATCCTCTGTGCTGAATATGGAGAGATTGACTGTGAAGTAGGCTTGCATCTGTGACATCCATCTGTGAGCATCCTTGGCATTACCAGAAAAGGAGTCTGGTAAAGCCACTTTGTTCTCTTTAGAGGATGCATCAGCATGATCAGGGGTGGTGTCGGGGTCTGCCATTCTGGTGTAGCTTTGAAGATCTCGTAAGGCATCTCGTAAGGCAATAACGATGGGGTTCTGGGAGGAGGCACAGGGACAGGAGTCAAAGTCCAGATCTGGTCCAAAAAGGTCAAATGACTCTTCATTGGTTGGCAGTATGTAAGACTCCTTTGGAGGTTCCAATAGCAGTTCTATATCCACACGAATAGGGATATCCTCATCATTTGGGGATAAGGAGTGCAGGATCAGATGTTCAGAGGGGAGGGGGGAGCCACTAGCAATGGATTGAGTTCTCCCAGCTTCGAGGAGTGGTGGATGTGGAGAGCTCCTAGAGGTGCTGTGCACTCTTCAACATTCTGGGCCTACTGGGAGATGTGCAATGGGGGCCTGAGGGGTTCTGCTAGATAGAGGCATGCATCTATCCTGAACGCAATGTGACAAAGATGAGTGAGGAGGAACTGCCATGTGCGAGGATGCTCTTTGAGAAGGTGGGGGTGGAGCAGGAGTGTTGGAGTCAGAACTGTCTGGGACTCAATAGGAAGTCGTGATGGGGATATGGAGGCTCCAAATGTATTAGTTGGAGCCAGGGAAAGAGTTAGATCTTTTGTTAACACGATAGCATGCTGTCACCTCAGCAAACAGGATAGCTAAAGCCTGGAAGAAGATCCTGAGCAAATACATGAAGGTCAGGGCAGTGATAACACAAGTATGGTGATTCTGAGCCAGGGTCGAAGGTCTTGCTCAAAGAGCAGTGCAAGTAAGTTACGCTATGGATTGTGTAGATCTAACTAAAGTATGTGAGCGCTGATAGTGGTGCTTTTATACATAACTATGAGGGGATGGGAAACTACTGCTATAACAAGAGATATAGCAAAGGGAGAGGAGTGTCCAGAGAAGAATAGATACTACAAGCTCCATCCAAAGGTAATGTGAGCAGAAATGAAGAGATAAGAAGAAAGACATACTGTGGACTGCATGGCAGTGACACACTTCTACTACATCTGTATGGTGGTGTACAAGATAAGATAAGATCAAAAGCCAAAGAGGAAAGGAAAGCAATGTGAAGAAAATAGGTATCCAGCTACTCTGTGGTTGGGTTTCCCACGTCTGAATCTCCCATTAGATATACCAGGTACATGTCCCAGTCTAGGGTGCTAAGAAGCCTGGCTGCTACGAATGCTTCAGTAGCATGATCAATAGTATAATATAACTCAGTGTATCATGCCTTGATCTCTTCCCAGCCCACAACACCCTGGAGTCAATGATGATGGCATGGTTGGCATTTGGCTTAGGTTCAGACAACAGATAAGCTTGAATGTGATGAATTAGGGATTTGAATACATGTTCCATGGCTATATTAGCTTTATCTGGTGGTCTGGGACTGGAATCTGGTGGGTTTTCCGCTGCATTCACCTTTTCCTTTCCTTTTCCACCACCCCCCTTCCAGAGCTCCTTGACCCATGTCTGATAAGCAAAGCAGTTGTTGCTGCTGTGCCCAGAGCATTGATGGTGCTCACATCAGGCACCTGCTTTGTCAGAAGATTTCAGTACCAAGTCAGAAGTGCTCAGAAGCATAAGACGGGATTCTTCTGAGAGGATCTGGGTTTCCATTGCATCAAATGATAGTTTGCTGTCTTCAACTGTATTGATGACAGAGGAGGTGAAGGAATTCCACTCAGGGGTTTTTGGAAGGGAGTTGAGGAGGATGAAGGCAAGGAGTTTGGGGTCAACTGAAAACTTCATGCCTGCAAGTTGTGCCTCAAGTGTCCAGAGTGATGCAATGTGGTTAGATATCACACTGCTAACGTCCCACATGGTGGAGAAGAGTTGACAGAAGGAGTAAAAGGCAGAGGCAAGGTTGGAAGCCTGATGAGTGTTCAGGAGGGCATCCCATAGTGTTAATGCAATGATATGTGCCTGGATTTTGATTAGGAGCACATTAGAGATGTGGTCCTGAATTATTCCATGGGCCTTCTCATCATGTTCCATCCACTTTTGGAGTTCTTCAGTGGTAGAGGGACTTATTCCAGCAGAAGGAGATGTTCTGGATGGTGGAGTAACTGGTGGAGTGGTTCCAGTGCTGGTGGTAGAGGTGAGGCACAGGTCAGTGCCTAGGACAACAACTAAGACTTTCTCATGACAGAGCTTGGCAGTGATTTGTAGTTTCCAAATCTCAAAGTTTATGGGTCCAGTTAGGACTGGGCAAGTGACTGCATCAGTAGTGGAAGCATCAGATGGCATGGTGGCGCTTGGTTCAAGAAGCAAGTTCAGGGAAGCATGGGACTTGCACAAAAGTGGCAAGGAAGAAAAATATTTGGAAGTCATCTGGCAGAAAAGTCCAGCTGCTAGGTTGCACTAGCAGGGCTTATAATCTGTTAGAATCTAGCAAGGGCAGGAGTTTGCCCACTACATACATTAGCTAGGAACTACTAGTATAGATAAGAAAACAGGCTCACCTCAGCCACTACCCAAGTGGGAGTAAGAACAACTGAGGGAGCCAAGGGAGAATGGTATGGACCATATATAAAGGGTGGAGATGTGATTGCATAAAGTATGTAACTTCGACCTTATTAGCTGCAGTGTAGGTGGCAGGGATGATGTGTTGTAAAGTAAATGTAGTTCCAGATGTTCTGGAGAAAGTTCCCATGGTCCTTCTGAAGCAGAAGTGTCCAGAATGTCTGGAACTAGAGTGGAAACTCCAGCACTATTCAGAAGTGTAAGAGTTACATTTTGACAACAGGCATCATCACACATTCTCCAATGAAGATGTGCATCCCCCATTTAGTCCCTACAACAATCTGTCAAGTCTTTCTGATCAAGGACCCAATCCAACAGACATTGCCATGGATATTGGTAATGGGACAGAATCAAGCTCACACTATTCAGGAGTATTTGTAGAAACTTATGAAAGGTACAACAAAGTGTTTCCCAGAGGTATGTCCTTCACAGACAGCTTCAGGAATGACCAATATACCCCTGAGTGACAAGAGAACCCTTATTTCCCCTTTGCATCTTGTGAAGAATGGCAATTTGCCTCCTGGCTTCTTTATTTATGCCTCAGCTTGTTAGCAATTGACTCCTTGCTTTCATTGGATGTCATATGTGTGTTGGCTTCTTCTCACAGAACCCTAGAATCTAACATGACCATGTCCCAGCTTAAACCTATACCTCTCTCTTTTCAGACTGGCAAGCAACTATGAACCAATGCTGAAACTCTGCCTCCAGGGCCCATCTGTTATTGTGAAGCCATGAAGCCCAAGGGTCAGACAAAGAGCACTGTTTGTGTGTTCAACTATTGTGAACTTCTCAAGTCCCTCCAAATGTTATTGAGCCATCTGTTGATCACACCATAAATATCATTCATTCCTAGGAAAATATGGACCTCTGTGGTGAAAATATGCTGTGTTTATAATGACTGGATGAGTAGTGATCATGCATGGAACATTCAGGTGGGTGGTGTTGTTGATGGACATACAGGATTCTGATAATGATCCCAAGTATATCCTTATTGGAGAATGTGCTTTCTCTGAGTAGAGAACTCATGCCATCAACAAAGTGAAAAAATATATATGTGACCTTCCAAAGCTCTTGGTTGTAATTCTGGTTATTGTCAATGAAGAAGTCACCTATGGCTCATCTTTGAGAAATTCCTCTGCTTGGAATTTCTTTCATAATATGAATGTCCCACTTACTCAAAAGTGGTCCCTAGCATTACATCTCAACAATAAGCACCCTATCCACCTTGGTGCCCCAATCATTGCTGAGGGCCACATGTAGTGCCATGTTGGTAGTGTCAACTATACAGTGTGGGTCAAAGAGCCAGGAGGGGCTTCAATTGACCTTGATAGCACAGACAAGACACACATGGTACAGGGCATAAGTTTTATGTACTTTTTTGAACTTTTCTGACCAATTAATGAATATAGTCACTTTTCCCTCAGGTCAAAATGAATACTGTTGAGACAATGTTAGAAACAGGCCTTTCTGCAATGAAGTATGGCATCATCAATTACCTTAACATGCCTAATCATGACCTCCACCCTGACATAGCCTCTAGAATTACTGAAACTACAATCCCTTTGACAGTCAATGGGATGAACTTCCAGGGAAGTCTGCTTGCAGGCATCAAAGTTACCACACACCAGCACTACCAATGGTGGCTAGAAAATATCATGTTTTATGGTCAGAAGCATCCATACAATGAAGATTATCAACCCAACCATCTCACTGGTCTTGATAACTTATGTTACAGTCTGGACTGACATGGCACACAATCAGCAAGATCTGCACTATACTCTGAGAAAGATGGTCCTCAATGGATGCTACCAAGGGGTCATCTCTTACATCAACAATGAGATAGTGCCAGGAGAGGACTTTCCCTGGTCTTACATCAAAGGTCACTTTGACGAGGAAGAGAATATCATCTGGTGACTGCATGGTTGATTCAACTATTCTCTCTTCTTTCTTATATGTATCACACAGGCCCAAGCCACAACCTTTATTCTTGCTTATTTTATCCTATACACCACCATATGGACTCTATCTAGATTCTCTCGGGTTACATAGTATATCTTCCCACTGACATGAGAACCCTTCTCACATCATCCTTATCAGCTTCCCATGGACACTAACTCCCTCCCATGGCCATATCTCTCATTATGGCCATGTTTTCCCATCCCCCCACAATTACATATAAATACCTCTAGAAAGTGCCCTATACTTTAGTTTGATCTATGCAATCTACCTGCATTCTCATCTCATCCACTGTGAAGATAGTTTCTTCCAGTGAGACTGCTGCCAACTGGATCCTCTCTACCAAGCCTTACTCATTATCCTTTATGTCTACTGTTAGTTGTTAGATGGACTCAGGAGAAGAGAACAACAGGACAAGTATTGTAACAAAAGATCAAACTCCTCCCCTGGCTTCACCTCTTAAATTTGGAGCCCGTCTACCCCCATCACATCCTACCAAAGCCCCCCCTCAGACGACTCCTTGGAAGACCAAACCTACACCCCTACCTCCTTGTGCCCTTGCCCTTCATACTTCAACCCAGTGGTTCCTCATACAGCACCTATGACAAGTCACCCAATGACGAGAAGTAGGCACATACCTGGCATCTTGATTCAAGCTAGATCCCTCATTGGCTCACTAAGACCCCCAGCTCATCTTCACTCTGGAAGCTCCCCTGAACCCCTGATTGCCATCAATACTACTCCCCCCACCACAGAGTTTTCTATCCCTGGAGGAGAAGAGGACCAGACCTCTGACTTCCTACAGAATAACAACAAAGACCCTAGGGAATTTCAGAAGGAGGAAATACAGATCCATGTCAATACTGAGCCACTTCACAACCCACCCCCAGGATCATACAACCTGCATTTGGACAAAGGTGAAGAATGCTTTGGCCTTTTTGACCAGGAAGAAGGAGAAGAACCCCCCTCTCCCAATACCCTCACCTGAATTCACAAGAGAACACAGAGAGCCATTGACACAGCCATGGCAGATGTCAACTACAAAGAGAACAAAGCTGCTCTACCAGAATGGTTTACCAAAGAGATGGAGGATGCCAACCAATGGCACCATCAGATACACATGTACTTTGACACCAACCTGCGAATCTTCAGAGATACCACTCTGAAGGGAGACAAGCAGAAATGTATTACCTTCTTCAACAGAATGAGTAAAGGCCAAGGAAAAGCCTTTGCCAAAGGATGGTACAATCAAATATATGATGAAGATGAAGCAGGGAAGAATATCATCTTCAAAAAGCTGTTGGAGAGCTTCCTCACCATGTTCTGCCCTGCTTCTATGGAACAGCAAGCCCAGAACACCCTCCATGCCATGAACATCTGGCAGTTCAGGGAAGACTTACACAAATTCCAGACAGTCTTCAAGCTAGAAGCAGGGTGAGCCAAAATGAAGGACATCAATGACATCTTCCACATTCTGCGATGGGCAGTAGATATTGACATAGCCAAGGTGATGGCCCTGGTAGATCCACAACTGAAGGATATTACCTTGCTTGACAAGGTTTCTCACACCCCCATAATTGTGGGAACCAACTCACCATGAAAAAACCTTCCTTATTTGTACATGTAGGCATTGCCACTACACATTTTCTAATCATGTCAAGCAAGGTTAATTGCTGACACCAGTTGGCATTCCCAAGTGAAGGAGTGGCTGGATAAGGCAGGAAAGTTCTACAACCTAGTTGAACAGAACAAGTATGACTGAGGAGGGGGGACTGGATGGACACCATCTATCCAGTGGCATAACAATGAGAAAGACCCCTACCAAATGGATGTAGATGCCATCCGCCTCATCCCTGACAAATGGGCCAAATGTTTTGCCAAAGGGCTATGCTTCATCTGCAAGAAATCAGGATGCTTGAGCAGGAGCCATCTCCAATACCAAGCAACCACTTTAGAAACAGGAACAGGAATTGGCAAAGGAGTAGCAGAGGAAGCCATAACCAGATCAGGACCATGGAGACCAGAAAGGAGTCACCATTTAGGAAGTTTATGAAGGAACAGGGAATCTCTGAAGAAACAGCGATCAAGACCCTTAAAATCTGCTATTAGAAGCATGATGAAGAAGAAGGAGAAAGCAGTGATGGTGAGGAAACCATAAACTGAGTCTCCACAAATGAGGATTTTAAAGGGAAAAGAAGGATCAATGTCTTCTCTTCCCAGGATAGCACCTGTAATTGTAACAAGTACCAAGTCTAAGTCTATGAGAATCCCCACTTCCCTCTATGCTGGCACTACAGGAAAAATTGTTAACAAGCCCACCCTGGTGGATAGTGGAGCAACTGGATGCTTTATCAACTGACATTTCATCAATAAAGCTGGATGGAGAAAGGAACATATGAAGATCCCTCTGAGAGCAAGCAACATGGATGGCACCATGAATAGTAATGGCCTAATTAGGCATCAGGTTACATTGACCCTTAGGATTGAAGATAAGGAACAACAATGAACCTTTATGGTAATAGACTGCAGGAAGGAAAGTCTAATCCTAGGACTGCCCTGGCTTCAAGAAACAAATCCATTGATCAACTGGGCAAAAGGGACTATAGAACTCCCAGCCATCATGCTCTGGTTATGACACAACTCCCCAAAAGCCATAACACAGTGATACCTCATTCAGTATCTGGGTATGGATCTGGATGCCTGCATAGTGAAACTTTGGAAGAAGTTGGATTACAAGGCAGCTCATGCTTACCCAATATGAAAGACTCAGGAAGGGGAACTTCCCCCAACTAGGCTATCCAACCACACAATCAAGTTAACCAAAGACTTTGTCCCAAAATGGGCCAAGTTGTACCCACTAAACCCCCAAGAAACTCAAGCCTGCAGGGAGTTTGTGGATGAGCATCTAAAGAGCAGAATGATCATCCCCTCAAAATTGCTACAAGCCTCCCCATTCTTCTTTGTCCCAAAGAAGGATGGAAAACTAAGGCCTTGCCAGGACTATCGCCATGTTAACTCCAGAATGATTAAGAACACCTACTCCCTTCCTCTCATTTCAGACATTGTCAATAAACTAAAGGATTTCTCAATCTTCACAAAGATGGATGTAAGGTGGGAATACAACAATGTCCTCATTAAACCTGAAGACCAATGGAAAGCAGCCTTCATCACCCCTTTTAGCCTTTTTAAGCCCACAGTCATGTTTTTTGATTTATGTAATTCCCCTGCCACCTTCCAGGTGCTTATGGATCATGTATTTGGAGATATGATCACTGAAGAGTGACTAATCATTTACATGGACAACCTCCTCATCCACTTGACAAACCAGGAGGACCACAATTGATGAACTAGGACAGTTCTCCGGTGAATAAAGGAGCACAAACTGTACCTGAAACTGGAAAAATGCAGCTTCAACATGGTGGAGGTAGAGTACCTAGGGATGGTGGTGAAGAAAGGGGAAATCAAAATGGACCCCACTAAGCTTACCACCATTAAGAGCTGGCAACCATCCACATCCATTGAAGTGGTCCAATTCTTTATTGGGCTCTGCAACTTCTATTGGAGGTTTATTGCAGGATTCTCAGATCTGGCATGACCCCTCCATGACTTGACCAAGAAAGGAGCCCCCTGGAATTGCACAGAAGCATGCCAATCTGCATTCCTGAAGCTGAAAGCCACCTTCCTCACCAAGCCAGTCCTATGATATCCCAATACAATGTCCCCATTCACCATCATGACTAATGCCTCCCTACTAGCTGCAGGAGCAGTCCTCATGCAAAAAGACACTACCAGCGATATCCATCCCTGCGCCTATTTCTCTAAAACATTTGAATCAGTGGAATGGAATTACAACATCTATGATCGTGAAATGTTGGCAGTCATTCTGGCCCTTGCTGAGTGGAAGCATTACCTTACTGGGACAATGCATCCCATTACTATCCTTACAGACCACTGAAATCTTACATATTTCAAACACCTGCATACTCTTTCTCACCAGCAAGCCTGGTGGCAAATGTTTCTTCAAAACTTCGATTTAATTTGGACCGCTCTTCCTGGAACAGTGATGGACCCAGCAGATGCCCTGTCATGCAAAGATGATGTCAACACTTTGGGCAACAACAAGGACATAGTCTTCCTACCTCCCACCACCTTCATCCAAAAACTGGATGTTACCCTAGTGGAGAAGATCACCTATTCCACCACCACAGATCCCTTAGTTCTTGACACACTCCATGCCATGTCTTCCATGTCATCTCCATTTCCCCACACCTCTCCTGAGGACTGGACCTTCCTCAATGGTGCCCTGTACTTCAAGGGCTCCCTTTACATCCCTGATTCAGCCCAGCAAGAATTGTTGCAGCAACTCCATCTTTCCCAGGTCAGGGGCCATGAGGGTCGCTTCTGAACTTTGGCCCAGATCTCCTGTGACTATTGATGGCTAGGCCTCTCCTCCCAAGTTCAGCACTTCATCCAAGGGTGTTTTATCTGCCAGGCCAACAAGGTCAACATGCACCCCACTGTGCCAGGCCTTTCCCCTATCACCTCCTCAGCAACACACCCCTTCCAACAAATCTCTGTGGACCTTATTACTAATCTTCCCCCTTCTGGCACCTTTGACTCCATTATGGTTGTGGTTGACCATGGCCTTATGAAGGGGGTAATTTTCATCCCATGCACCAAAACTGCTTCTGCAGTAGATGTTGCAATGCTCTTTTTCAAACACATTTTCCCCAGATATGCCCTCCACAACAAGTGCATCTCTGATTGAGGCATACACTTCATGTCAGCATTCACCAAGGAACTGGCTAGACTCCTCAAGTATGATATTGCCCTATCCACTACATATCATCCTAAAACCAACCAATGGTGAAATGGAATGCATAAACCAGGAGCTAGAAACCTACCTACACATCTTCTATGGCAATATCCCCAAAAAATGGAGCAAACTCCTTCCTATGGGAGAATTCTCCCACAATTTCACAACACATTCAGTCACCAATACCTCCCCATTCTCCATGATGATGGGCTACAAACCAAGGGCATATCCACTGCTATCCAAGACTACCTTTCTTCTGGCCCTTGAGGATTGTATGAAACTCCTGGACAAAGTATGGGCAGAGGCATTGATGGCCCATCAGAAAGCCTAACAAGATGTGCAGGAACAAGTCAATGCTCGATTTAAAGGATGGAAAGTAGGGGATAAGGTCTGGCTTGAAGCCAAAGACCTCCACATCAAGTTTGCCCATCAGAAACTAGCCCCTAAACATGTGGGGCCCTTTGAGATTACCCAAGTCCTTAGTAAGCTAAATTATCACCTGGCTCTCCCACAGTCGTGGAAAATACTCGATATATTTCATGCCACTAAATTCATCACTGCCACTATCACATCTGAATTCAGCCCCACCTTCACCCAGCCACCCCCACAAATAGTCAAAGGGAAAGCAGAATACGAGATCCAGACCATCAAATGTCACTGTCACAAGGGAAAAAGTTGGAAGTACCTAATCAGGTGGAGGGGCTATGCTGACAGCGAGGATACCTGGGAACCTGCAACCAATCTTTTCCATGTCAAAAAGACATTAAAAGATTACTAAGCACATTTCCTGAAGGACTTCCCAAAATGAAAGTAATCCTTTCCAACCCCCCACCATGTTCACTGACCTCAATCTCTGCATGCTCATCATCTCTTACTTCTTTTTCATGTTCCTTGAGGTATTCTACTGGAGCTATAGCCAGTATGGACTCACCCTGTCCCTATCCTCTCCCTGTGGAATGGTAACCCTCACTCTTGTCCCCACCAGAATCTCTGCCCCCATTGATTCCACCTGGGACACTGCCCTGACTGCCCCACCAACCAGACCAGTCTCCCCTCCCCCAGTTCCTCCCATGATCCCCACCCATACACCCACACCACCTGTGCCACACATCCCACCACCACCTCCCCAGGAGACATTAGACCAAAACTGGAGACAGCATTGGGTGACCACTGATCACAAGGAGATTGATGGGGGGATATTTAAGAGGTGCAAATGATCCCCTTGTCCATTATACCATGCAACCCCTTTCCAACTTCCCCAATCATGTCTTGGCTTCCCCAATCAACCTGTTCCCATCCCCATCCCTCACTGTCACCTACCCAGATAGCTGCAATATCCCCAAGGAGGTCCCTCTCTTCCTTGACCTCCTTAATACCTATCAGTGGAGGGAACTCTGCTCCCTCCTCCTCAAATGTCCCCCTGCCCTTCTCAAACTCCAGGCCCTCCCAGGGTATCAGACCTTCTCCCCTCTCTCAGACTACACCCTGGCTGTCCATACCCTCAAACACTCCCTCATTGCCCTCTCTTGGACAGGAGGAGAGCCTTTATTGCCTACAATGACAGCAGCAGTCTTTGCCATATTGTCATCAATCCCTAGGTATTACAATGGAATGCTGGAGATGGTATCCTGCGTAAGCCGAGTCGCGAGGCGGTGTAGGAGTTAGTCTGCGCGTGAGCGAAGCGAGGTGGCGTGCACTTTCTTCTTCTTCGCCACCTCCTTCACTTGGGCTATGCACGCCTCAGCGTTTTCTCTTTTTCGTCATTTTTTTTCCACTCTTCAGAATCGTTTCGAATAGTGAGAATGGAAGACCCTCACCTGGAAGTAATGCCAGACTTCACTTCCCCCGAGCAGGCAGACAACCGCCTCGTGTTAACCGTCGAAGGAAGATCGGAAGAAGAAGCTGCTGCTTTGCTCCAAAACCTTTGGCAGGTCGACCACGAGAGACGATGTGTGGCCTGGGACCGAGAACAGGCAGACAGAGTCCGCACGGAAGGAGAGGAGAGAGCCCAGGCGGAGCAGGCAAAACTAGCCAAGGAGGAAGAGTTCGAGTTAGCGAGACAGGAGGAGCGCAAAAAGTACAAGAACAAATTTGCGCCCATACCGAACAGACCTCTCCCTGCTCATGCTATTTTTCTCCCTCCACAACACACGCTCAACAAACTACGGAAGGGCGAATACGTTCCCCTGTACTATTTCACGAAGAGAGGGATTCGAGAAGCAGAGGATGACACCCCAAACTTGGACAACGACGTCCTCACCCTCGTTCGCGCAGAAGGCAGTCCAGTATTCCAGTCAACCACAGCCATCAAAGCCAAGGAATGCAAGGTACCAGACGAGGAACTTTCTTGGGAGGAATTCAGCGAGGCGAACCACCAGATGCTTAGAGCCATGGCTCAGCAGGATTGGCCGGAAGAGTGCACCGCTATGGTGCGAGATTTTTGGCTGGCTATCGAGAACCATGAGTATCAACATGGTGAATGCGAATACTCCAAGCGAGCGCTCCTGATGTATCAGGCTCGGATTTGAAAGCAATGGCACCAAACCATCGGAACGACAGAATCCTTTGCCCTTGTTCCCCTCAGCGACTTCCACCTAACGGCCTTCCAGAAGAAACTGTGGGATACCGCAGTAAACTCGCAGATCGAAATCCTACGTAAGGTACAGTAGGCAATCTGCCACTATTATCCATCCCGCGATAGCTTATTGTCGCTTTCAATTTCCATAATTGCAAACCCTCTTTTATGTGCACCTGCTTCACCGCTACCCCTTCCTCCCATACCCATCCCGAACCCGCACATGGCGATTTCGCCATGTGGCCACTTCTGGGACGCGGGTTTCTACAACTCACCTCATATTCATGGCACATCGTCATCTTGCCACTGAATGGGGCCCTTATCCATGGCGCGTCGTCATCCTGCCGCTCATTGCATTCCTGGGCGCGTCGTCATCCCACCGCATGGTTACATCCGGGCGCATTGCCATCCTGCCGGAAACTTTCTTGTCCCGCACCTGAAACACAGCCGATCCTGTCCCTTTCCCCTCCCCATCCACTGCGTGGTTCTCCCCACCCCCCATCATCTGCCGCGGGCTGCATAACTTCTATCACAGCTGAACACGCAGGTGGCAGCCACAGCAGCCTCCACCAACACCTTCTGCCCAGCACACGGATGGGCAGCGAGTATGTCCAAGCAGCTGCTTTCCCCACCCTCAGCCACAGCAGCAGAGGCGGTGCAGGCCAAAAGGATGCGTTCCTTTCTTGCCGAAGCCACAGGACCCAGAGAATCCATCAGTCTGCCGGCCAAGGAGCAGCAGGCCGACCTCCCGGTCTGCGCCGTATGCCTCAGTAGAAAGAAACACAACGTTCCAGTCATTGCCTGCAGGGCCAGGAGGACTTGGGACGACAAGTTTGACATAGTATGCGAGCACATCAACAAAGCCCTGCATTCCAGAGAGTCCGGGGAGATTGTCTGCAGTTATTGGCAAAAGGAATCCGGCTGCGCCCAGAAGCACGACTTCAAACATGTCTGCTCAGGATGTCTCTCGCCAGTGCACGGAGCTTGCGCATGCCCTCGAGCTCAGAAACCAACATCCCCTAACGCCCTATAGAGCAGACAATTGGGAGGAAGCCCTGAAGGAAGCGGACTTAATGGACTGTTTCGGCTTCATCCTAGAGGGCTTGCGCACAGGTTTCATTGTAGGTTTCCCTCGCATAAATCATGTACAATCCCCCCCAAATAGCATTTCCATTACAACATACCGAGAAAAGTTTAATGAGATCGTAAACAAGGAGCTGTCCAAACATAGATACATTGGACCGGCGCCGCTCGCGCTCATAGAAGAAGTCTTAGGCCCCTACCAGACTTCCCCTTTATCCCTAATTCCCAAACCTGGTCGTCCGGACAAATTTAGATTGATACAAAACTTCTCTTTTCCTCTCTCCCCTTCCCCCACTTTTCCTTCCCTCTCAATAAATGAGGCTATTACAATTCCCCACTTCCCCTGCACATGGGGAAAATTTGAGACCGTCTTCCTGCTAATCTCGAGACTCCCTCCAGGATCGGAAGCGGCCACCCGAGATGTGGCGGAGGCTTATCGAACCATCCCACTACACCCATCGCAATGGCCAGCCGCGATCGTCAAGATCTCAGACTCGGAAGGGTGCATTGATACATGCGCAGCATTCGGGGCATCCCCGTCGTGCGGGGTGTACGGCAGCATAGCAGATGCGGGCGCGGAGATCATGTGTTTCAAGGGCATAGGCCCGCTGGACAAATGGGTGGACGACCATCTATTCATTTGAGTTAAGCACGAACATTGAGCTAACTACAATAAAGATAGGTCAAGGTGGCACGAGCAGATATGTGCCATCGCTGGCAAAAAGCAATCACTAAGCCGAGTATGGTTTGAAGGGGCAGAACTCCCATCAAAATCAGGTTTCAAGGAATTCAGCAAAAACTGCCGTCATCCTATCCAAGACCTATCAAATGCATCCGCCTGATCGCAGCGAGAAGCCTCCTTCACTTACAACATCGACGACATCGATCGCATCTCACAAGTCCTCGGAATCCTGTGGGAAACTTCAAAAGACCAGCCTTTCGCGGCGTCGACCACTTACATAGGTTTCATATGGAACCTAAACGAGCGCACGGTAAAACTGAGTTCGACCAAATTGGACAAATACCAGGGTGCGATACAGCAGTGGAACGAGAGAGAGAGGCACAACCTCAAACACGTGCAGGAACTATACGGCAAATTGCTGCATGCATCCGCTCTCTCACGGCAAGGGCATGCGCACCTAACGGGGCTAGAGGCGATGCTAGCAACATGCGCGAAACGCCCTTTTGTCCTCTACCACCCAGACAAGCACATGCATGACGACCTGGCCTGGTGGTCAGAAAAACTTTCCTCGGCATCTCTCATTCACAACATCACCCCACCGCCCTCTTTCGTAGACCTTCGAGTGTTCTCGGATGCCAGTACTGGCGTTGGAATCGGCGTCGTCATCAAAGGCAGATGGCGAGCCTGGAGACTCATACCAGGTTGGGAAACTCTCCATGGCCGACAAGACATCGCATGGGCAGAAGCTGTCGGCCTTGAGCTCTTACTGCATGCCATTGACAAAAGCATCGACTCAGCCATGCACGTCCTCGTCCACTGCGACAATACCAGCGTCGTCAAGAGCTGGCGCGTGGGAAGACATAGGAATAACACCGTTAACGGCATATTCAAGCGAATGCACCAGGTCATCCATGATTCCCCTCAGATACTCAGCCTCCTTGCTCGCTACATCCCCAGCGCAGACAATCCCGCAGATCTCCCGTCTCGCGGCATCTACGATACTATCGAACGTCGTCTCCCACGGCAAGACTTACCAGGAGATCTCTACGGCTATATCATCGACGAAGAGCAACCTCTTTCAAACAGAGAGCTCCAATGCCTCAGAGAGGGGGCTTACTCCAGACCAGCTCAACGAGTTATGGACAAGCTCCATGAGCGGCAGGAAGCCGAAGCCGAACGTCGCACTGAGGCCAGTGCAGAGAGCCAGCTTATTGCCCAAGCCCTCCAAAGCGACGGAATCCAGTCATATTCAGCGCTTTAATGCCCCGCTCCCATCAGGTCAAATTTGCAGCAGCAGAGTGAGACCCTATCCACCAGACCTTACCCCCCTTCCCTCTCATTACCGTCCGCACTGTCCAGCAAAAGACAGACTCCGCCTCTGGACTCCAGCCATAGAAAATTCACGCTCTCAGTTCGATCGAGAAAACTGCATAGTCTCAGACAACGCCCTTAATCGTGTCATTGAAGTCATAGGCGCATCCTGGGCAGACAGCACCAAGGAATTGTACAGTACAGGTCTACTAGTCTATCATTTCTACTGTGACATGAACAATGTACCTGAAAAGGAGCGCTGTCCAGTACCGCGAGCTCTATTCATGGCTTTCCTTGCCAGTCTAGCGGGCGCTTTTTCAGGAACAATAGTGTCCAATTACGCAGCTGGAATTCGGGCCTGGCACCTCCTGCATGGCCAATCCTGGGATATCGACGCCAGTGAATTGAAACTCGCCTTACAAGGGGCAGCCAAACTCGCACCACATTCGTCAAAATTACCCAAACGACCTCCGGTGACAGCAGGAGACCTGGAAATCTTATGTGCCAGCTTAAACGCCAGCAACCTGGGAGATGCGGCCATACTAGCGTGCATCTCGGTCGTCTTTTATTGCGTCGCAAGATTAGGAGAATTTACAGTTCCCGCCATCGCGAGATTCGACCCAGACAAACATATAAAAAGATCCGACGCTAGGAAAGTACAGGACGAGCAGGGGAGAACAGTCTTAGATTTTTCTATCCCGGTTACCAAATGCAATTCAGATGGCGAGCATGCTCAATGTGCCCCTCACCCGAACAGCATCACGGATCCTTTCGCAGCTCTAGAAAATCACTTCCGCGTCAATCCAGCCCCACCGAGCGTGCACCTATTCGCTTGGCGTCACCCTAAAACTGGGCTCCGTCCACTATCCAAATCTCACGTGACATCAAGAATATCTACCATCGTCAAGCAGCACCACTTGACAGACATCAAAGGGCACAGTCTAAGAATAGGGGGGACACTCTATTACCTCCTCAAAGGTGTACCTTTCAACGTGGTGAAAGTTATGGGGCGATGGGCTGGAAATGCTTTCGTCATTTATCTCAGAAAGCATGCCCTCATTCTGGCCCCTTATCTGCAAGACAAACCAGAAATCTTTGGGGCCTTCAATCGCATTGCCATGCCCCCGGTCCGCTGAGTAAGCTGTCTCCTGCTCCTAGTCTTTGGGCATCCGAGGCTCACTGGCCGCGTCGCGGGCTCCTTTTCATAGGGTTCACAGCTCGTCTCGTCCACCCGGACTAGGCCAGCCTCCGGCTGAAACCCTCACGGGTTTTCGCCCAACCTTTAGTACCCTCAGACAGACATTACCTTCTACTCCACTACATTTCATCATGTACTTACGTATCCGATTGCCCGCAACTTCTTTCCTTGGTCACTCAAGCGGGTGACACACGCAGAGTGGGTACATGCCCCTGGTTGCTACCCTTTCATACCAAATGCAACATTCCCTGGTATGCTGTGTGTTCCTCAACCTCCCCACCAGTGAGTTCCAAGGATACCTGGTTTGGGTCCAAGAGTACATTGGCCTGATTCATCCCACAGTGGACATGTCTGAGGGACTTGCCTTCTCCCTCCCCATACAGGGCCTCAACCAGTGGGATAAGATATCTTGTCAAAGACAAGTACTTAAGTTGCCCCCACGCTTGGTGGACAATGCCCATGCCCTCCCCTCCACCACCTCCCTCTCATGCTCTTCCCATGTCATCAACTTCATTCCCCCCTCTGGGACTGGTACAGGAACCACAACCTTGCTGGCTAGTGGACCCACTCTCATGGAACCAAGACCTGAGTCCCCCCTCTTCCACCTCCACTCTGTTGGACACCTCCATCCTGAGCCTGGATGCTACTCCCTCCAAGATCTCCTCCATTGAGGCTGATGCTGGCTGGGACCCAACCCATGTCCACCATGGAGTGGCCTATCATGGTAACCATCTTCCCCAGTCCACACTCTATGCCATCACCAACTCAGCCAGGATCACCACACAAACCTCTGTTGCAAACATGGTGGCCCCAACCCTGGAACTTGTCTCCTACTGTGAGCAAGCTCATAACCTGGCTCCAGGTGATGACTGCCACAAGTGTGGAGCTTCCAGGCATTGGCACCTGGATTGCCCACAGTACACCTGCCTGGGTTGTCAAATTGTCTTCCTCAGACATCCCCAATATTTGTGCCCAGTCCAACCTCACCCTTGCCCATGCTGTGGAGAGAGGGGTCATCCAGAATGATGCTGCACTGCAGATCTCCCACCTGATGACTTGGACTGGGATGACTATGACAAGCTCTGGAACAAGGGCAACTGCAACATCCCAGATAGAGATTGAGGTGGCACCTCAACCCATAGAGGAGGGTAATGTTATGGTCTGGACTGACATGGCACACAATCAGCAAGACCTGCACTATGCCCTGAGAGAGGTGGTCCTCAATGGATTCTACCAAGGGGTCATCTTTTACATTGATGATGAGATAGTGCCAGGAGGGGACTTTCCCTGGTCCCACATCAAAGGTCACTTTGACGAGGAAGAGAATATCATCTGGTGACTGCATGGTTGGTTCAACTGTTTCTCTCTCCTTTCTCATATGTATCATATGGGCCCAATCCACAACCTTTATTCTCACTTGCTTTATCCTGTATACCACCATACAGACTCTATCTAGATTCTCTCGGGTTACATAGTATGTCTTCCCACTGACATGAGAACCCTTCTCACATCATCCTTATCATCTTCCCATGGATACTAACTCCCTCCCATGGCCATATCTCTTGCTATGGCCACATTTTCCTATTCCCCCACAATTACGTATAAATACCCCTAGAAAGCACCCTGTACTTTAGTTTGATCTATGCAATCTACCTGCATTCTCATCTCATCCACTGTGAAGATATGTAGGTTCTTCCAGTGAGACCACTGCCAGACTGGATTCTCTCTACCAAGCCTTACTCATTATCCTCTACATCTACTGTTCATTGTTAGACGGACTCAGGAGAAGAGAACAACAGGACGCATATTGTAACAACTTACATCATACTTTGCAGCTACAGCCTTCACCTTCATCCAAGTCACCTAGCTTGATTGGTACAGCACAGGAGAGTCAGAGTGAAGTGAGCAGGTCTCATCAGGTGACAGGGAAGAAGGTTGTGGCTGGTACTAAGTAATTTCCATGTTCCATATACTATGATGAATATGCTCTCTGAGTCAATGTTCCTTTGTTATGTATACTTGTTATGTATACTTTCCACCTCTTATGTATGTGTACCACTAGTTAATCAAGCTAGCAATCAGCCCATGAGTCATGGTTTGAGAGTCAGACATTGATCACATAGCCACTCCAATGGTACATGTAGGCTAAATCACTGTACTGCACATATGATGTCTTTTTTTCTATCCAAACTCATAGTCTCACACTGGCAGATGGCTCTCTCAGTACTCAGATATTCAGCTTCAAGGTCAATCTATTCAATGGTGTCTCATGGGAGTGGCACAGTTTGATGAGGTCATTGTCAGGCACCTGCTCAGGTCTCAGTAAGTCTTCAGATTTTCAATGTCTGCTGCCATTGATGTGCCCATTCTTCATAGTCTATTATCCTAGTTGAAGCTGCCACTGGAGATACAGCAAGGATCCAGAATCCTCAGAACTGCCACCACCCCATCTGTTACTGTTCTTTGCAAGAGAATGATGCCTAGTTCTTCAACATTGAAAATGTTAGTGAGGAAAACAAGGCTCCCCATGAAGATGCAGTCCAGCCCACCAGTTCTGTTTCCCCTGCAAATGCAATGCTGATTGTATACAATGCATGGACTGTGTCAAACCCCATATGCACTAATGTGGATGATATTCCACTGGCAGCAAGAACTGCACCCCATTCAGGTATCTGCAGTAATGCCAATGCCAATGTGGTAGGTCCACTGGCCACTGGTGGTAGATTCAAGATGGCACTAACATCTGCAGATATCCATCATTTTTTCCAAAAGTCTAGAGATGAAAAGTCCAGAGATGAAGATACAGTTTGTATGTGTTGCAAGTAAGTCCATTGTTTCATCTTCAGTATGATAATATATTAATGGCATTGAATGGAGCAGTTCCAATGGCAAGCTTCATCACAGATATGTCTTCAGCTGCAAGACATCAAATTCCACCCTTCATGGTCACATCCTCAACTGGCATGTAGAAAAGTATCTTGACCTTACAGAGAAGAACAGTTGGTCAGTGCAAATTGATGCAGTCTGGTGCACTTTTAGCATAGGGTACATGTTCAGGACACTTCATGAAGCAATCCAGCAGGGACATAAACTCTCTGCACTACCTCCTGCTCCCATTCACAGCAAGGTGATACCCTCCCCAACTGTTACAGTTTGGGATGACTCATTGATTCACACTAGGGAACTTGATGATGCCATCCAACAGGCCATAGAGGAAGGGACCTACGAGGGGTATGTTTCATTCTGCAAAGGAGAGGTCCTTCTGGGGGATAGCTTCCCTTGGGATGACATAGAGGGTGCATTTGCAACGGAGCAGTCCATCAACTGACTCCATTGGTATCTGGACTGTTTTTCCCTGCTTCACTGCCTTTGAGTACAGGGTCCACGCCACCATTTCCTTTCTAGTCTAATCTATCCTGTACACTGCCATACAGACTCACTTTAGATTCATTCTTGTCAGATTCTATGTCTTCCCACATGCATGAGAAAGCCTTCTCA
>JBBPTU010000633.1:0-20149 GCA_038094295.1 Tylopilus aff. beelii | reverse complement strand
GTACCACCCCTCTGCCGTCGCCTACTCCCCCAGCTACCCGCTCCACCCCTCCAGTCCCTATCACGCCCCCTGGCAGCCCCCGCAGAACCAGCAGCCCTTGTCTCCGCTCCCAAAGCAGCTCTCCATGCTGCCCCACCTCTCCCCTCCCGAGGACACCCCGGAGCCAGATCTGACCGACATCCCCGCAGATCAGCCCCATTCATCACCGTCTCCGCCCACCTCTCCCCGTGCATCTTCCCCCGCCGTGCCCACGTCCCCCGCCCTGTCCTCGCCCACGGCGATGGCGAGCGCAGGCTCAGAGTATGTGATTTGGTCCCATCGCCCCTCGAATCCCTCCTCTGCGCCAGGCATCATCATCTCCCCACGTGCCCGTCCTCCGGATTACGTCATTCAGAAAGCGCTTGCCCTGTCCTCTCCCCCTCCCTCACCGCCACCCGCTGAAGTCCTCGACCGCGCCCCAACACCCACCCCGGTAGACCCCCCTTCCTGTGCCGACACGGAGACCACCCCTGCGACCTCCACTGCCCCGGATACGTCTGTTCCCACCTCGCCTGCCTCCTCGAACACTTCTCTTTCCGTGGCTGACTCATCTGGGGACACCAAGGCAGATGAGCCATCCCAACCCGAGCGCATTGCTACGCCTCAACCCGAGGTTGCCGTCGTCTCCATGGAACAACCACCGGAGCCATCTGCCTCCGAGGAACTTCCTGCTGCCTCTACGCCCGCCAAGCCAGCTGCTCCAAAACCGTCGTGGGCATCTCTCCTCCGAAAAGATGCAGCATCGCTCTCCAAACCAAACTCTCTCCCCACCTCTTCTATCGTCGGTTTCTCTATCCCTGCAACTGCCCTTCCTGCACCCGCCGTATCTCCCGTGTCCCCGAGCAAAAAACCCGAATTACTGTCCCTCCTTACATCCGGTCCATCTAGCCAGCCTGCCATGAAAATTTGTCCTCGCGGTCTCGTCAACACTGGAAACATGTGTTTTGCGAACGCGGTCCTTCAGGTGCTCATCTACTGTCCTCCGTTTTGGCGGCTATTCCACGAGCTGGGCAAGTTCCTTGACACCCCTACTGAGGACGATGTGTCCAACAGCAAAACACCGCTCGTCGTGGCAACGATCAGGTTTCTCAAGGAGTTTATCCCCAAGACGAAACCAGTGCCGGAAGGCAAAGGCAAGGGCGTCGATCGTACACGCAATGGTTATAGCGATGACGAGGATTTGTCGATGGACTCTTTTATTCCGACTTATGTCTACGACGCGCTCAAGGAGAAGAAGCGATTTGATCACATGCGGGTGAGTTGCCATCATCGACGTCCCTCATTCCCCTTGACCTGATTTCGCGTAGGGCGGCCACCAGGAAGACGCGGAGGAATTTTTAGGTTTTTACTTGGACACCTTGGAAGAGGAGCTTCTCTCCATTTCGTCCTCGTTCGCTTCCAAAACAGAAGTTAGTCAGCCACAGGTCGAGGCAAACACCGACGTGGTCCAGGAGGACGGACTGTGGCACGAGGTCGGCAAGCGCAATCGCACTTCTGTCACGCGCACGGTAAGTCTTTATCAAGAGGCAGATGACGAAAAGTAACCTGCCTGCAGGCCAAGTCAACCGAATCGCCAATCACCCGCATGTTTGGCGGCAAATTCCGTTCGACGCTCCGCGTGCCCCACCAAAAAGACTCCGTTTTGGTCGAGGACTGGCGTTCGCTGAGATTGGACATTCAAGTTCGTTTGGCTACTCTCGGTCGTCGTCGCATGGCTTATCTCTCCCGTAGCGTGAACAGATTTACTCGATCAGAGATGCCCTCGCATATATTTCATCTCCACAATCTGTGCAAGTCACATCGGTCACTCGGCCCGGAATGACTCTAGATGCGACCCAGACTGTACACATTGACGCGCTTCCTCCTATTCTTATCCTTCATCTTAAACGGTTCTTGTATGATGCGAGTGCAGGCGTAGCCAAGGCTGGCAAACAAGTATCGTTTACTCACGAGTTGGATATTCCCACTGGTAAGGCTTCTCAGTTCTAATCCCAGAGTTGTGATGCATTTTCTTCTCGTAGAAGTGATGTCACCTGGTAAGAAACTCTACGGGACACGGTACAAGCTTTTCGGTGGTAAGCAGACCAGCATAGGACCCCATTCCTTGTTTGAACTTTTGATAGTGTTATACCACCACGGACTGTCTGCTTCGGGAGGGCATTATACCCTCGACGTGTTGCACCCCAACATCGATAACGTGACCGGTACAGGGCCTACAGTCAAGCCACGCGAGGCATGGATACGGATAGACGACGAACTCGTGTCCGACGTGCGGCCCGAGGACGTGTTTGGCAAACCCGAACGGGATGATCGGTGTGCGTATCTACTGTTTTACCGCCGTATCGGGACTGGCGCGCGGAGTTGAGAGGGTGGACAGGCGATGGAGCGTGGATAGCCGGACTACTAGAACATCTCTCTTTTGTCTTTTTCTGTGGGACGTAGGTCTCTCGTCGCTCGTTGGTTACTCTTCCTACATCGTTTTGCTATCCGTCGTATCTGGAGGAGTTATGCTTCAGCAGAGGCACGCCGTCCGTAGATCCGCTTCATGATCCTTTATCGTGGTTCATGATTTACTCTGCAAGGTCAGCCTTTGCTCTGTTGAAGATCCGAGAATCTGGCTCTGTCCGGCAGGTCGGGCCGATGGGAACAGCTGTCGATCGACCCTCGATTGCAGTCGTTGCTGTCAAGCAAACAGTGAGCCACGACACACTGCCTTTACGTCTGGACAGGAATCTATCAGACTCCTTTCTAGAGCTCCGTCGTATGGAAAGCAGGACTGTCGTGCTCACGTGACTTGCCAAGTATAGACAAATTTCTTGCAAGACCTCATGCACCCATAATCCAACCCACGACTTGAAACCAAAATATATAATTGACCAGAAATGGTGCACGGCACGTACTTTCACCACGTGATGACGGGACTTTCAATCTGAATACGCTCATGCGTGCGTGCCCAGGTGTCTCCCTCCCCTCCTCGGACTTCTCTAGAGATGCCCGAAGATGACAACGACCCATGTCATGTATTGTATTATTATAACTCAGAGAGTCCACCATTCCCACTGTTCCGGTGATCTACTAGTACCAATATTTACTGCCATGTTGGTACTTGGTAAGTACGCAACTGCACGGTCACTACCCCAGGGTGGCAGTGCTGACACCCGCACCCTTGGTTAGGGTGCGGATTAGCACACGGGTGCCATCGCACCCCAAACACCCGGGGTGCATATGCAACAACACTCTCGACGCCACCCACCGCCCCAGTGGCAGCTCGAATGGCATCAACACGGCGAGCGCAACCGCTTGCTCTCGACGCCATCTGCTCGCCCTCAACGTGCCCCGCCGCCTGGCCGTTCAAATGGCGTCGATGCAGGTGCAACCGTCCGCTGTTGACGCCATCCGCTCGTCCTCGATGCCCCCGCCGTTTGCCTGTTTGAATGGCGTCGACGCCTTCCACTCGCCCTCGTCGACGCCACCACTACCTAGCCATTCGAACGGCGTCGACGCCATCCGCTCGCTCTCAATGCCACTCGCCGCCTGGCCGTTCGAATGGCATCGACACGAGCGCAACCAACCGCTCGCTGTTGATGCAATCTACTCCCCCTCAATGTTGGCCATTCGAACGGCATCGACACGAGCGCAACCGCTCGCTGTTGATGCTTCCCTACACCTGGCCATTCGAATGGCGTCGACACGGGCGCAATAGCTCATTGTCGACGCCTTCCACTCGCCCTCGATGCCTCCAGCCCCCTGGCCGTTCGAACAGAGTCGCCATGAGCGCAACCGCTCGCTGTCGCCCTCGATGCCTCCCGCCCCCTGGCCATTCGAATGGCGTCAACACGAGCGCAACCGTTCGCTGTCGATGCCATCCGCTCACAACTTCCTGTAGGCAGATAGGTACTTAGCCTGCCATTTGGTCAATGATAGTGCATACTTCAAGTTCTGCATGTCTCTATGTACATCAGTTATAAATCACTAGTCAATATCATTACTCCTCGTCCGAGAAAGCATCTATTCCATCAACATCAATCTCTGGCTTGTCCTCTTCAACCAATCTGTCAAGCATTTGGACATGTTCGTCCTCTGTATTCACATGAGTGAGTTGTTGTTAGATGAGTAAGATACTGGATACTTACGAAGTCCTGTACCCCACCTACACCACCCATATAGTATCCATCCACTGTATCACGGTCAGGGAGATCCTAATGGTTAAGCAGGAGACCGAGATCATCTTCATCTATATTAGTAAGACCACTAATGCTGCATCTGTGGCCAATAGTTGGAACTTGGGAATATACCTGCCACACAGAACTACAAGACATTACTGGATGACTAATAAGGTCGTAGCATCCACCAATAAATGTGATGAGTCCTAACTACACTTTCTTGACAACGAGAATGCCTATCTTGACTAACCTATATATTCTCTGGGGGTGTTTGGTGTCCTGTACACGAAATCTGTCTATACGCAGTAATCCTTGGCAAGTCACGTGAGCACGACAGTCCTGCTTTCCATACCGTCGAACGTGGGTGCTGCCTGACGTATGATTCAAAGGGTTTACACGAGGTGCCGCATTGCTCGGACGTTGCTCCGCAAGTAGATGCATGGCATGCGGCTTCTCGATGCATGGAGAACATTGAAACGACACTGCCCAAGTCATCACGCCCATACAGCTACACCTGGCGTGACGTGAGAGGCAGGAAAAAAACGTGGCAGCGGAGCTCGTATTACGTCGACGGACGGAATGTACTACATAACAGGCAACGAGCGCAGGTTCCTCGGAGGTATACTGCCTCTTTTACAGCTGCGCTGGTTCAAGTTCCTTTGCTGGATCCGTCTGTCCGCGAGTGGATGTAACATGCGTGTGTAAGGCCACTCTCGATCAGCACGGCATGGACTTCTTTGCGGTCACAGGATGGTTTGCATTGCCTCGTTGCATATGAGCGCTTGGAGCATATAAAAGGAGGATGTATTCCCGTAGACTAGCGCCCGCCTGTAAGTGGTCTCCTGACTAGCGCCTGCCAACGGTCAGTCACTCGATCTCTGCATGCAAAGCTGACTCTTCGACAGTTACGCACGCCATGTCAAGAATATAGTATCCTCACCTGCAGCAGGTACGCTAACAGGACGGCTTGCCTCGTTGCGTATGAGCGCTTGCCAGCGGTCAGTCACTAGATCTCTGCATGCAAAGCTGACTCTTCGACAGTTACGCACGCCGTGTCCAGAATCCGGGATATCCTCACCTGCAGCGGGTACGCAAACTCGCATCTTCCAGTGACCTCAAGCTGACCGACGACCAGCCTCGTGGCGCGCGGACAAATGGACGCGTACTACTCCACCGGCGAGTAGGACTGCCAGAATACAGTTGAAATGCTCATAATGCATCAGATTTTGGAGGAAAATTTGGGCGCTTACAGGTCACTTTCCTGCCAGAAGGCTCCTTGATAATGCATATTTCTCATAATGAATCGCATTTTCGCGATCCCGACGGTATGCATTATGAGCATTTCAACTGTATCTCTCTCTTTATCTTTTTCTCATGGGACGCAGGTCTGTCGTCGCTCGTTGTTTTGCTCTTCGTGCATCGTTTTTGCTATCCATCTCCGTCGTGTCTCCAGGAACGGCCCAAGTTGTGTTCCAGCAGAAGCACGTCGTTCGTAGATCCGCTTCATGATTCTCTATCGCGGTCCGTGATTTACCCTGCAAGGTGAGTCTTTGCTCTGTTGGAGATCCTGGAATCTGGTTCTATCCGGCAGGTCGGGCCGATCGGAGCAGCTGTCGATCGACCCTCGAACGCGGTCGTCAAACAAACAATGTGCTACGACATACCGCCCTTCCGCCTGGATAGGAATCCATCAGACCCCTTTCCAGAATACGACAGTTCTGTCGAACGTGGGTGCTGCCTGACGTACAATTCAGACGGTTTACACGAGGTGCCGCATCTCTCGGACGTTGCTCAGCAAACGGAAATAACTTGAAAGCATGCATGACGTGCGGCTTCTTGACGCACGGAAGACGTTGAGCCGACACTACTCGGTTGGCCATGTTTGACGGACGGGCCTGCGCCCATTCAAGTTGAAGGCATCTAGCGTGACGTAAAAGGTACGAAAAAAACGTGGCAGTAGAGCTCGCAATACGTTGAGTCGTTGACGGAAGGGGCCGGCCGGCAGGCCTGGGCCCCATCTAAACCAGACGAATAACGTTATCACGCTTGGCGACCCTCTTGTGGGCCATGCGAATGACTAGCCGAGCTCCCAACCAAACCGAGAACCTAAAAGGTAGTGTTTGGCTCGCTTATGAGGTCATAATTTCTTGATTTGAATGCACTGCATGGTAGAGACAACGAGCCAAAGTTCCTCGGAGTTGTATATTACATTTTTCATAGGTGCACTGGTTCAAGTTCATCTGCCAAGATCTGTCGGTCCGCGTGCGGACGCAACACGCGTGTGTATACCGCTCTTTGTTAACACAGTTTCTTCGACCGGGATGACTCGTAGCTCCGGAGTAGGATTCTTGGCAACCACAGGATGGCATGCATTGCGTCGTCGTATAAAGGCATGCGCACCACCAACGAAGCGCATTTAAGAAATATCTGGGGCCCAGGTCCCCTACCTCTAACTCGATCGACTCGAACACCTGTCAGTTTCGATCTTCAGTACGCTCAGGACGCAAAATTGACTCTCGAGCAGTTACAAACGACATGCCTAGAACCTGGGAAGTCTTCGCCGGCAACAGGTGTGCAAACTTGAATCTTCTGATCGTCTCAAACTGAGCGGTGACTAGCACTGTGGCGCGCGGGCAAATGGACCCACACTACTCCTCAGGCCTGCAACGGGAGCCCAAAGAAAGTCTCTGGGCGCGAGTGAGACGCAGGTTCCTTGGGAGTGCTAACAAGAAGCCCGACGGCCCACCGCCCGCAGGTGCCCCGTCGCGCGACAAGGAATCGGGTGGCCCGTACAAGTACGTCGTCCCTTGGCGACGACGGTTGCGCGCTGACGTTCCAAAAGACCTGCGTACCAGTAGCAGGGTGTTGTTTTGGTGCTCGCCAGACAGGAGGTTTTGCGAGCATCCACAGTCGGTTCACCGTCGTCGTGAACGTGGAAGGACCTTTTCCATTTCGGATCGCATGCCCCATTTATGTTATACCCACGTTCCACGTCCCGTTGCCCAGGGCGCCGCAATCACATGTTTTCACCTAGGTGACCTGTTGCCTTTTTTGAGTCCCATGGTCCTTACCATGCGCATGCACCGACGTTATACGAAAGTTCCATGGTCGTATCTTTCGCTTGGATCTTGTCTCGATTTCGGCCCACGTCGTTCATCTCTGTCGAGACCCATCCGACAGTGCCAGTGGGAATCCGAACCCCTATGACAGGATCCGTCCGAACACCCATCGACTCCCGCCCGCCCGTACGTATCCTCCTCAAACAAACAATGAACTCTCCTTTTGTCCACTTCCCGCAACAAATACAAGTTCATCAGATTTCCAGAATGTGGACACAGGAGTTCCACCGGACATGAGTACCCTCTGACGTATAATCGACGTACGGTTTGCACGTAGCCCCACGCGACCTGGGTGGAGTACTCTGATGAGTCGGACCAGCTCAATCACCGCCTGATCGAAGCAGGGCTAGAGTGACATAACAGACACATGGGAAGTGAATGTGCGCGAAAAAGGCTTTTTCTCAGTTTCTAGTCCCAGCAGGGTGCCAGTGACGCATTCTTCTTGTCGTAGAGGTGATGTTACCTTGTAAGAGACTCTATGAGACACGGTACAAGCTTTTCGGTGGTAAGCAGCCGACCACAGGATCCCATTCCTTGTCTGAACCTCTGATAGTGTTATACCACCACGGACTGTCGTCAGGCTGCGCGAGAGATGGGTACAGATAGACGACAACTTGAAACCTATATTGGACGTGCGGCCGGAGGGGGACGATCAGTGTGCGTATGCGCTGATTTACCGACGTAGTAACGCGGATCCGGAGTTGAGAGGGTGGATGGGCGATGGACTGCCAGAGCATTTCTCCTTTGTCTTTTTTTGTGGGGCGAGAGTCTGTCGTCGCTCGTTGGTTTGCTCTTGGTACATCATTTTGCTATGCATCTTCGTGTGTCTGAAGGAATGGTCCGAATTGCGCTTTAAGGGGCAATGAGCGCAAGTTCCTCAGTCTAGACGTCTGAGGCACTACCACTGATCTCGCAGCCACACTAAATCAAGTTCTTCTACCAAGATCCGTCGGTCTAAGGGTGGACACAACACACGTGTGTAGGCCATTCTCCGTCAGCACGGGTTCTCCGACTGAGGATGACGCGTAGCTACGACGTAGAATTCTTTGCGACTACAGGATGGCCTGCATTGCCTCGTTGCATGACGTGAGCACTACTCGCCCTCTAACTCGATCGACTTGAACCCTAGTCGGTCTCGATCTCTCGGTATGCTCGACGCGAAGCTGATTCTAGAACAGTGGCATACGGCATGTCCAGAATCTTGGATATCTTTACCTGCAGTGGGTACACCGGTACGCCAACTCGCATTTTCCAATGGCCTCGAACTGACCGGCGACTAGCCTTGCGGCGCGCGGACGAATGGACGTGTACTACTCCACAGGTCGGAAACAGGGGCCCAAGGAAAGTCTCTGGGCGCGGGTGAGGCACAAGTTCCTCGGCCCGGGGTGCCAACAAGAAGCGCAACGGTCTACCGCCGCCCTCCGCTGCCTCGTCGCGCAGCAAGGAGTCGCGTGGCCCGTACAAGTCGTCCCTCGGCAACGACGGTCGTGCGTTGACGTTCCGAAAACCCTGCGTACTACTAGAAGGAGCGTTATTTCTGTGCTTGCCCGAGCAAAGGAGTAGCGAACGCCGGCAGTTGGTTCGCCGTCGTAAACGTGCCAGAAGGACCTTTTTTTCGTTTCGGATCGCATACCCCGTTGATGTTATACCTATATGCTACACCCATAGCGTCGCGATCGCGGGCTTTCGCCCAGGTTGCCCGACGGCTTATCGTTCGTGGTCTCGGTTTATGGTTATGATCGCGTGCGGAGCTCGAACCTCCGACGGTTACAAGAGGTCTCGGCGAGTGCCGAATCGGTAGCGGAGCGAAGCAAACGGTCGTCTATGCGAACGGCAGGCGCACGCTGAGCGTGCGTCGGTGCGTAGTGCGACAGGTCGTCGCCACCTCCGCGCTATCCTCGTGCACAACCAGACTCTTCTCTCCGCGGCCGCCCTTGTCTCCGCTCCCCAGGCAGCTCTCCATGCTGCTCCCCTTCCCCCATCTCACCCCCCCCCTCGGACACTCTCCGTGTACTATCTTCCCCCAGCGTGTCCACGTCCCCCGCCCTTTCCTCACCCACGGCGATGGCGAGCGCAGGCTCAGAGTATGTCATTTGGTCCCATCGCCCCTCGAATCTCTCCCCCGCGCCTAGCATCATCGTCGCGCCCGTCCTCCGGATTACGAGATCTAGAAGGCGCTAGCCCTACTCTCTCCCCCACCGCCACCGGCTGAAGTCCTCGACTGCACCTCAACACCCACCCTGGTAGAACCCCCTTCCTTTGCCGACACCGGCACTATCCCTGCCAGCTCCACCGCGCCGGATACATCTGTCCCTACCTCGCCTATCTCCTCAAATACGTCTCTTTCCGTGGCTGACTCGTCTGGGGACACCAAGGCAGACGAGCCATCGCAACCCGAGCGCGTTGCTACGCCTCAACCCGAGGTTGCCGTCGTCCCCACGGAGCCATCTACCTCCGAGGAACTTCCTGCTGCCTCGACGCCCGCCAAGCCGGCTGCTCCAAAACCATCGTGGGCATCTCCCCTCCCAAAAGATGCGGTGTCGCCCTCCAAACCCAACTCTCTCCCCACCTCTTACATCGTCGGTTTCTCTATCCCTGCCGCTGCCATTCCTGCACCCACCGTATCTCCCGTATTCCCGAGCAAAAAACCTGAATTGCTGTGTTTTGCGAACGCGGTCCTTCAGGTCCTCATCTATTGTCCTCCGTTCTGGCGGCTATTCCACGAGCTGGGCAAGTTCCTCGACGCCCCTACGGAGGACGACGTGACCAATAGCAAAACCCCGCTCGTCGTGGCGACGATCAGGTTTCTCAAAGAGTTTATTCCCAAGACGAAACCAGCTCCAGAAAGCAAGGGCAAGGGTGTCGATCGTACACGCAATGGTTATAGCGATGAGGATTTGTCGATGGACTCTTTTATTCCGACTTATGTCTACGACGCACTCAAGGAGAAGAAGCGATTTGATCACATGCGAGTGAGTTGCCATCATCAACGTCCCTCATTCCCCTTGACTTGATTTCGTGTTGGGCGGCCACCAGGAAAACGCGGAGGAATTTTTGGGGTTTTACTTGGACACCTTGGAAGAGGAGCTTCTCTCCATTTCATCCTCGTTCGCTTCCAAATCAGTCAAACACCAACGTGACTCAGGAGGACGGACTGTGGCACGAGGTCGGCAAGCGCAATCGCACCTCTGTCACGCGCACGGTATGTCTTTATAAGGAAGCAGATGACGAAAAGTAACCTGCCTGCAGGCCAAGTCGACAGAATCGCCAATCACCCGCATGTTTGGCGGCAAATTCCGTTCGACGCTCCGCGTGCCCCACCAAAAAGACCCCGTTCTGGTGGAGGACTGGCGTTCGCTGAGACTGGACATTCAAGTTCGTTTGGCTATTCTCGGTTGTCGTCGCATGGCTTATCTTTTCCGTAGCGTGAACAGATTTACTCGATCAGAGATGCTCTCGCATATATATCTTCTCCACAATCTGTGCAAGTCACATCGGTCACCCGGCCCGGAACCACTCTAGATGCGACCCAGACTGTGCACATTGACGCGCTTCCTCCTATTCTTATCCTCCATCTTAAACGGTTCTTGTATGATGCGAGTGCAGGCGTAGCCAAGTATCGTTTACTCACGAGTTGGATATTCCCACTGGTAAGGCTTCTCAGTTCTAATCCCAGAGTTGTGATGCATTTTCTTCTCGTAGAAGTGATGTCACCTGGTAAGAAACTCTACGGGACACTGTACAAGCTTTTCGGTGGTAAGCAAGCCACTACGGGACCCCATTCCTTGTCTGAACCTTTGATAGTGTTATACCACCACGGACTGTCTGCTTCAGGAGGGCATTATACCCTCGACGTGTTGCACCCCAATATCGATAACGTGACCGGTGCAGGACCTACAGTCAAGCCGCGCGAGGCACGGATACGGATAGACGACGAACTCGTGTCCGACGTGCGGCCCGAGGACGTGTTCGGGAAACCAGAACGAGACGATCGGTGTGCGTATCTGTTGTTTTACCGACGTATCGGGACCGGCGCGCGGAGTTAATGGTGGACAGGTGACGGAGCGTGGATAGCCGGACTACCAGAATATCTCTCTCTTTTGTCTTTTTTTGTGGGACGTAGGTCTGTCGTCGCTCGTTGGTTTACTCTTCGTACATCGTTTTGCTATCCATCTCCGTCGTGTATGAAGGAACGGCCCCGAGTTGCGCTTCAGCAGTAGCACGCCGTTCGTAGATCCATTTCATGATCCTCTATCAGCCTTTGCTTTGTCCAGGACCCGGGGATCTGGCTCTTTCCGGCCGATCGGGCCGATCGGAACGTCGACCCTCGACGATGTCAAACAAACAATGAGCCACGACACACCGCCTTTACGTCCGGATAGGAATACATCGGACCCCTTTCCAGAATACGACAGTTCCGTCGAACGTGGGTACTGGCTGACGTACGATTTAGACGGTTTACACGAGGTGCCGAATCGTTCGGACGCTGCCCAGCGAACAGAAAGCGTGCATAGCGTGCGGCTCCTCGATGCACAGAGAATGTTGAACAGACACTGCCCGAGTGGACGTTGCACGGACAGGCCCTCCGCCCATGGAGGCAGTTACATCTAGTGTGACGTAAAAGGTACGAAAAAACGTGGCAAGCCGCGGCGAACATGACGAGTCGCACATTCCGTCGACGGAATGTAACAGGGGCAACGAGCGCAAGTTCCTCAGAGCGGCACCGCCCCTCCTCACAGCTATACTGGATCAAGTTCTTCTGCAAGATCCGTTGGTCCGCGGGTGGGTGCGACATGCGTGAGTAGGCCGCTCTCGGTCGGTCGGTTTCTCCGACTCGGGGGATGACGCGCAGTTCCGGCGTAGAATTCTGTGCAACTACAGGATGGCCCGCATTGCCTCGTAGCATGCGGACGCACGCACTGCCCACCTTCCAGTAAAGTATTTAGACCCCCTCTCGCTCGGGTTCCCTACGACTCAATCAACGCCTAGCAGTAGTCGATCACTCGATCTCTCAGTACTCTCCAACAGTCGCACAAGACATGACCAGAATCTGGGACGTTCTCACCTGCAGCGGGTACGCAAACCAACATCTTTTGGCGACCTCGAACTAACTGGCGACTAGCCTCGCGGCACGCGGACAACCGAACGTGCTCTACTCCTCCGGCCAGAGACAGGAGCCGAAAGAAGGTCTCTGGGCGAAAATGAGACGCACTGCGTCTCGCTTTGGCATGTTCCTCGTGGGTGGCAACAAGAAGGGCGACGGTCGACCACCCACTAGTGCCTCGTCGCGCAACAAGGCGTTGCGTAGCCAGTACAAGTACGTCGTCTCCCGGCGCCGACGGTCTCGCACTGACGTTCCAAAAGGCCTGCATAATAGTGGCAGGGGCGTCGGTGCCCGCCAGAGAGAAGGAGTTGAGAGCATCAGGAGTCGGTTCGCTGTCGTCGTGGACACGGAAGGACGTTTTTGTTTCGGACGCATACCCTGTTGATGTTATACCCACTTGCTGCGTCGCGTTACCCAGGGGGTCGCGATCGCGTGTTTTCGCCTAGGTTACCCATTGGCTTGTTGTTCGTTGTCTTGGTTTTATATGGTTATGGTTATGATCGCGTGTGGGGATCATCGTGAGTTTGTTGTGGCAGACAGGTTTACTACAAGCGGTCTCGGCAAGTGCCGAACCGGTACACGCGTCCTGAAGCGGTTGAGTCGATACGAGCAACAAGCGCACGCCGCACGCCACATACCAAGCGCCCGGTGCGTAGTGCGACAGGTCGCCACTACCTCTGCGCTATCTGTCTCTCGCTCGGGCACGATCACGAAAGCACGACCCTTGGCTCCTCGGTCCCCGATTGTAGAACTTGAGTCTCTTCCCAAAGTTGCTAGTGCCGGCGTCATTCAAGGAGGCCAGGCTCATCGCCTTTTTACAGGATACGGGTGTGCACGGGCAATCGCGATGAGTCCTTATGTAAATTAAATGCTCTCGTGTTCCACTGTCCCTGAAATCCAACCCGAATCTTTGCGCTTAGGGTAGCCCGAGGTTGGTGGCCTTCTAGTAGGCTAGTAGCGCATTTGGTGCACGAAGCTGACTGTCGAACAGGCGCGTACGACCGTGACATGGCAGACCCGTTTGTTGATGGGATTTTTGAGATGTTCGTCGGTGGCAGGTGAGACGTTCGACTCCGTCTCTGGTCGACTCGAACTCACCGGCGGCTAGTTTCAAAGTATGCGGGAGGATGGACTTGCAGGCAGGCAACCAAAGCGCGGAAACAGGCCGCACGGTCCGTTCAGGTATCCTTCCGCTCTTGACGACGATGGCGTCCTAACGGTCCTAAAGGCGTGCTTACCAGGACCGTTGATGATATCGAGAACTCGGAGTCCCGAGCAGACGATTCGAGGCCAGCAGCCCCCGGTCGATTCCCTTCGTGATGTTCGCAGGTGGAGATCTTTCTTTGTGAGAGTTTGGATCCCGTGGTCATAACCATGCGCATACACCGATGTCGCACAAAAGTTTCATGGTCGTATCTTCTGCCTGGATACTGTCTCGATTTCAATCCATATCGTTCATCTCTGTCGAGGCCTATTTGACAGTGCCAGAGGGAATCCGAATAGCCATTGACTCCTGCCTGCCCGTACGCATCATCCCCAGACAAATAATGAACTATGCAAAGACAGCCCTTTCATCCGCGTCCATAGATAGAAATCCATCAGATTTCCAGAAGGCGGACACAGGGGCTCCACCAGGCGTGAGTACCCTTTGTGACGTGTAATCGACGTACGGTTTATACGTAGCGCCACACGACAAACACCCTGGTCAGAACCCTCCGATGTCGGACCAACTCAACGACCGACTGATCGAAGCAGGGCTGGAGTGACGTAACGCATACATGGCTCTTTTTTCAGTTTCTAGTCCCAGAGTAATGTGTTTTTCTTATCGTAGATCTAAGGTGATCTCACCTGGTAAGCAACTCTACGGGACACGGTACAAGCTTTTCGGCGGTATGCAGGCCACCATATTGTGGACCCCATTCCTTGTCTAAACCTTTCATAGTGCTATACCTTCACGGACTCTCTGCTTCGGGAGGGCATTACACCCTCGACGTGTTGCATCCTCAATATCGATAAGGTTACTTGTATGGGACATACAGTCAAGCCACGAGGGATGGGTATAGATAGACGACGGGCTCGTATGGAACGTGCACCCCGAGGACATATTTGGTTAACCAGAACGAGACGATCGGTGTGCATATATGCCGTTTTACCGACGTATCGGGACTGGTGTGCGGAGTTGAGAGGATGGATTGGCGATGGAGTGCCAGAACATCGCTCTCGTTTCTCTTTTTCTTGTGGGACGTAGTAGGTCTGCCATCGCTCGTTGGTTTGCTCTTCCTACATCGTTTTACTATCCATCTCCGTCGTGTCTCAAGGAACGACCCGAATCGCGTTTCAGCAGAACCATGCCGTTCGTGGATCCACTTCTTGATCCTCTATCGCGATCCGTGACAGCCTTTGCTCTGTCGAGGATCCGATATCCAGGGATCTGGCTCTGTCCGGCAGGTCGGGCCGATCGGAAGTCGATCGACTTCGATTACAGTCAAACAAACAACAAACCTTGAGCTTGAAACACCGCCTTTCTGTTCGGACAGGAATCCATCAGACCTCTTTTCAGAATACGACTCCGTCGAACGTGGGTGCTGCCTAACGTACGGTCAATTTAGACTGTTTACGCGGGGCGTCGCATAGCCAGGATGTATGTTACTCAGCAAACAGAAATAAAGTGAGCATGCGACGCACCGACAGTGCCCGAGTAGCCGTCTTGAGTGAATGGGGCCTCCGCTAGCAGCGTGACGTAAAAGGTACGAAAAAACGTGCCAGCGGAGCTCGCACTCCGTCGACTCAACGTACCACATGGACGGGGGCAACGAGTGCAAGTTCCTCGGGGGTGTGACTGCTTCCCTTGCAGCTACGCAGGTTCAATTCGTTCTTCTAGGTCCATTGGTTCACGGGTGGATGCGACATGCGTGTATAAGCCACTCTGTCAGCACGGTTTCTTCAACTCAGGGGGATGACGGGTAGTTTCGGCGTAGAATCCTTTGGCACTACAGGATGGCCTGCAGTGCCTCGTTGCATGCGGATGTGCGCACTGACCCCCTGTTGGAGAAACGTATTTAACCTTCCCCTCTCGCGCTCAGGTTCCCCACCTCTAACTCGATCTCCACCCTCGGCACGAAGCTGACTATCGCACAGTTGCACACGGCATGTCCAGAACCTGGGATATCCTTACCTATCGCGGGTACGTAAACTCGCGTCTTTCGATCGTCACCAACTGATCCGCGACTAGTTTCGCGGCACGCGGTCAAATGGACGTGTACCACTCCTCCGGCCAGAGACGAGAGCCGAAAGAAAGTCCCTGGGCGTGGGTGAGACGCAAGTTCCTCGGAGGTGCCAACAAGAAGCGTGACGGCCCGCCGCCCGCCGATACCTCGTCCCACGGCAAGGAGTCGCGTGGCCCGTACAAGTAAGTCGTCCCTCGGCGACGACGGTTGTGCGCTGACGTTTCGGAAGGCCTGCATACCACTAGAAGGGGGGTCGTTTCTGTGCTCGCCAGAGCAAAGAAGTTGCGAGTGTCGGCGGTCGGTTCGCCGTCATGAACGTGTAGAAGGACTTTTTTTTCGTTTCGGATCGCATACCCCGTTAATGTTATACCCATGTGCTATACTCATAGCGTTGCGATCGCGCTGTTTCGCTTAGGTTGCCCGTCGGCTTGTCGTTCGTGGTCTCGGTTTCGTATGATCATGATTATGATCGCATGTTGAGCCGAGTCGAACCGAGGTCTCGGCAAGTGCCGAATTAGTAGCGGAGCGAAGCAAACGGTCGTGTTGATGCGAACAGCAAGCGGACAAGTGTTCGTCGCCACCTCCGCGCTATCGGTCTCTCACTCGTGCACGACCATGAAAGCACGGCTCTTCTCTCCACGGGCCCCGGTCATCAGATTTCTTTGCAGCGCCGGCGTCATTCAAGGAGTCCTGACTCTCACCTCGTTACAGGACGCGGGTGCGCACAGACGGTCCCACCACGGATCCGTGAATCGAACGATCTCGTGTCCCCGAAATCCAACCCGAGTTTCTGTGCTCCCATCGACCTACTAGGAGCCATTTAGCTCGACGTCTGGAATAGCCCGAGATCGGTGACCTGATGCATCTGGTGCACGAAGCTGACCGTCGAACGGGCGTTGACGACATGGCAGATCTATTCGTTGACGGGATTTTAGAGACGCTCACGCTTGCTGGTGGCAGGTACGACGTTCGACTCCGTCTCTGGTCGACTCGAACTCACCGGCGGCTAGTTTCGAAGTACGCAGGAAGATGGATCTGCAGTGTTCGTATGGCAGGCAACCAAAGCACGGGAACAGGCCGCACGGTCCGTTCAGGTATGCTTCCACTCTCAGCGATTGTGTCGTTCTAACACTATTGAAGGCGTGTTTACCAGGACCGTTGATGATATCGAGGACTCGGGGTCGCCCCAACGCACGCCCAAGTAAAGGATTCGAGCCCGGTTGATTTGTCGCGCTATGTCTCTTTGGCCGTCGAAATGTTCGAGGACTTTGGTCGTGATTTACAAATGCACCGGCTTTGCATAAAGTTTCCTGATTGCGTATTTGAGGCGCCTCGCTTACCTCTTGTTTTCGATCCATCCGTCCAACTAACTAGGCTAACATCATCAGAACTCCGGCCATCACAGAGGCGGTCCATGGCCGTGGCTCACAGTGAGGGGATCTAATAGACACAAATTGGGAGCCAACCTACTTTGTAAGGGACCCATTCCCAGCGGAACTCCGAGAATTCACGACCTGGCTCGTCCAACAGATAGAAATCCATCAGATTTCCAGAATGGGGACACAGGACCTGCACTGGACATGAGTACCCTCTGACGTATAATCGACGTGCGGTTTACAAGTAGCGCCACATAGCCTTTGGCGCTACTCAGCGAACAAAGGAAATCGCATGCATCATGTCTGGTCTCACGGCGCGGGCATCGCCCTAGTGGCCGTGCTGGGAGGGCACCCTGGTCAAGCTCCTGATGAGTCGGACCAACTGAACGACCGCCTGATCAGGGCAGGGCCGGAGTGACGTAACTCAGACATCGGAAATAGATGCGCGCGAAAAACGAGGCGGTAAACACGAGGCCTATCGTTGGGTTAGTGGAAATCCGGGGGGTGCGGAGGGTACAGTTCCCGAATTCACGCCCCATGGTACATATGTACCGCCTCCCCTAAAGAGAACGCCTAATAACGCACAGGAAGACCTGGCTCGTCGAGGCACCGCCTGACAGGTCCTTGTATAAATCTACCCTCTCGTACCTTCACGGATCCAGCGCCCGAACCTCCGCTTGACCTACCTCTGAAGGTATAGGTCGGTAATTCGATCCGTCGGGGCGTTTGGTGCACAAAGCTGATCATCAAACAGTTCCGTGCATTACGAGGAACGCATCGGCTAACAGAATGCGGTGGATGTTTACTCGCAGAAGGTATGGGGCTTGAATCTATTTTTCGTTGATCCGGGCTAATTGGCGAATAGACATGCGCACCGTGGGGAGATGACCGTGCTGAATTCACGCGGCAAGGAACGGCAGCCCGAAAAAGGTTTCTGGGCGCGATTGAAGTACTTCTTCTCTGGAAGTGCGTCTAAGAACAGCAACGTGGTGCCGTTGCCCAACGGCACGCCACAAGAGCGGTCCTCGGGTAATAAGCCAAGCGGTCCTTTGAGGTATGTCGTTCTCCTCGATCGCGGTTCCGTCCTAACTATCTCGAAGACCTGCCTACTATGATCGTTGATGCGTCCTTGCGCTCGCCCCGAACGATCCAAAACTACCGGCTCAGTGCTCCCTGTCAGTTCTCGCTTTTGTGGACGTTTAAGGACTTTATTCGCGAAAACCTGGAATCAATACCCTATTTATATACCCATGAGGGTCTTCCGTGATCGGACCTTTCTCTTAGACTGTTCGTTCGCCCAATGTCCGGGTCCATGAGAGAGTAGACGAAAAATGGATGTGTCCAAAAACAGGGCAAGGGGATGAGGCCATGATTGTGTCAGCAGGTGGAACGGCCTGAGAGGGTGCAGTGCCTGTGCCTGGATCTCAAAGGCCTCCCCAAATGCTACGATAACTTAGGCAGGTACCTTCGTCTCTTCCACTGGCATCACAAGTAGAGTTGTAACATCGCGCACGAAACTTGTAATGAGCACCGCATCCTCACGCCCTTGGCATCGAATGGTACATAAGTCCAAGGTGTAATTCTACATAACACACAAGAAGTGGCTTGGTTCATTGCCCCATTGCAAGATATACTATGTACGGGATACATTGGACGCACTGCCTAACGCAACCATGCACAAATTGCGTCAATTGGCCTCCATTATGATGTCATCCCAATTCCAACTTTCAAGTCTCCCTTTCACCTCCGCATCGGATCTCTTCAAAGTTGTTCTACGCGACATGGCATTGAAGCGCCGAATATGTCCCCGGGCGTGTGGGAAACTCGAATCCATCGTTGATCGACTTGGACTGATGGAAGCTTAGTCTCGCACCTCGCGGGCAACAAGACGTGCTGTACTCAACCGGCCAGCAGCGAGAGTAGAGAAGGTTTCTAGGAGCGATTGAAACGTTCCTTCAGTGGTGCAAAGAACAATAATAGCCTGAGGACGGCACCGCCAGACGCTTATCACGGAGCAATAAACAGTGCAGCCTAACAGTATCGCTAGTGAGGCATGTTATCCCACTTGGTGACGATTTCCTCCCGACGATCCCGAAGATCTGCTTATTAGGATTATCGCCCTGGCACCAAACGAACGACTCAGATTCCATACCTAAGCTATCCATACCCAGATAACAGCATTGCGCATAGTCTCGTGATCGCGTCGCTCAGATTACTCGCTTGGTTTTGTTCGCAATCTGGGTTTTGTGGATATGGGGTATGTTGCATAACCACTACTGGCGGTGTGACGACGGTGCCAGGTGCCAGTGAGAGCTCCGAGTCACAGTACACAGCGTCTTTGCCCCAGTAATGCAAAGTGGGGAAGTTCGACCAAACACGAGTACAGGGACCCGTGATTCGTGGACAACGCGGATTATGCGTGGCTCCGAGACAAAAGTACCTTGCAGAGCATGAATGACAGCGTCATTGCGGACCGGATCAATCAACAACTGCATTAAAGTGCAAAGAAGCATGAGAGTGACATAGCTTGTGCGGTAGGAAAACGACGCAAGAACACGATGTTTAATGGCGGAGGTGCGAGTGGAGTCCCCGGGCCGAGATTGGCAATCTCGGCCGGACCCGAAGCTGTGCTGTTTTCACCGTTCATGTCAGCCCGCTCCGGCCGGACGACAGTGGCATGCCCAGCATCGCGTTGCTCTGCTGTACAAGGTTCTGCACTGGTTGGACGATGCATCGCCCCAAAGACCTCCTTAAATTGACCCTGTCTTCTCACCATTCGTCACCTCTTCCGATTTCGAGCAACCCTCATCTGATACAGGTTCGTGGCTCGATACATCTGATGGATGGAACTGAGCATGAAACAGCTCACACGATATGGCAAACGCGTCAGCTAGTCGAATCTGGGACATGATCTCCGGTGGCAGGTAGGAAGCCCAGATCCGTCTGATAGTAGGCACGAACTGATCAGAAGGCTAGTCTTGCGCCCCGCGGGGAAATGACCTTGTTGGGATCATCCGGCCGGCGACCACAGGCTAGAAACAGTCCCTGGTCGCTGGTATTCAGACGCCTGTTTTCTGGTGGGGCAAATCAGCGTAATATTCGGACGGCGTCGTCCAACGAC
>JBBPTU010000632.1:0-20169 GCA_038094295.1 Tylopilus aff. beelii | reverse complement strand
GGCTCATTCCTGTTTTGGAACTGGCAGGGATCTGCCGAAGAAGTTTGATACCTTGAGGTTAATTTTGCTCTACAAACTATCTACCCCTTATGGTCGTGGGAAGTGTGGAAAACTGCTGCCAAGGGTGAGCAAGTCCAGCGGCGGCAGGGGCTGTCCACATGACCACGAATCCCAGTTCATCAACACATCACCGGCCGATTGAAGGGAGTCTGTCAACAAATTCGTGTATGAGTCCGAAAATGCTGGAATAGTGACACCATCAAGGAATGGGCCTGATGAGGTCAGCGGCAGAGGAGGGAGGGGTAGATAGGGTTCCTGAGAGTACGGAGGCATCGGAATCGTAGCATCGAGGGCCATCAACGCCGGTGTTGAACCAAAAAGAGAATCTACACTCTGCACAGCAACTTGAATACCATCAACTGGCACCTCGGGATTCAAGTTGGCCCGTCCTTCAACTTGAACGTAGGCCGATGCAGCGCAGGTGGCCCTGCTACCAGTATCCAGGATTGGAGTGCGCACCGTTGTGGATCCGGCGTTGATCGACGTTGCAATGATCGGAAGCGATGCAACAAGACCGGTACCCTGACCCTGTGTGTGGACGGAAGTGAGGGCCAGCGCTGTAGGATTGATTGACGTTGCAACGCCGGCCTCACTGGCAGACGGTGATGCGCCGGCGGAGAGCGATGCAACAGCAAGAGCCTGAGGAGAAGTGTTGACTGGGATTACAGTTACTGGTGGTGTTGCAACGTAGGGCGAGGATGCATCGACGGAGAGTGATGCAACAGCTTGAAGAGCTTGTGCTTGAGAGGAGTTCACCGGGATCGCAGTTATGGATGGTGTTGCAATGCAGGGCAGCGATGCAACGTGTGGCGGCGATGCGACATGAGTTGCATCTTGAGGGTAACCGGATGGGATATAAAGCGGGTGGCACATGGAATCCTCCTCACCCCCTCCTGCCTCGCTCTCGGGCTCTCCTTCCCCCTGCTCACAGTCCTCCTCGCTGCTCCCTTCCGAATCCCTGGCTGTCATCTGGGTTGCAGTCACCTCTTCGTTCTGATCGGCGTTGGCCCCATCGTTCTGATTACCCTCCTCAACAGACTCGGTGTGTCCCTCGGCAATCTCCGTCGACGGTCTCTCAAGATTGGAGATGGCTGCGTCATCTAAGTTCCGCAACCCCCGTGCTACATGATGGTTAGTACTCATTACATGTTGCGTGATTGATACTTACTACCGTAGACACTTTTCAGAAATTCCCCGTACGCTTCGACAAAAACAGTGTCGAACTTGTCGTAGACGTCTGAGAAGTTCCGACCCTGGTCGTCAGTCCCGATGTTGACACTGTCATCATCAACTGGTCAGCATGCGTATAAGTATAGCTAGCTGCAAATACTCACCTAGCGATGTGATTACCGTCTTCAGGTGAGATAGGATCTGGACCGCCCATGACCAGGCTGAACGACCACCCAGTTTTCTTCGCAAGGTGCTCCAAGACGCGGTGGAGTACTGCTCCGACCTCTCGAATATTGCTAATCAGACGTCATTCAAGGTCAGTGATTGCCACTGGCACTCATGTGTGATGTACTAACCGTCGGATGACTAGCGGATCTACTTCGATTTCGTCGTCATTTGAGCCGCTCTTTCGCAGTACAGCCCTCTGCCTCGCTTGCTCCAGCTTGAGCTTGTCGATTACTTCTTGCGGCTCGTTCTTCAGTGCCTCTGCGATACTCCGTCTTATCGTAGCAATATTGGATCCGGTGGGGACTGAATCCTTGACGCGCGCCTGCCAGTAAGTCTTTGAATAAATTTCGGACAGCTGGCTAGTGCGAACTCTGGGTTCCAACATGCCGTTAAAGAGTCGCATTGACCCTCGATTGGCAGCGCGACAGTCACCGGCACCGGCATGCCAACGCATCCATGCCTGGATTTGCTAAGTGCATGGTAAGCGGGCGAAGCTAGTAACGACTCAAATTTGCACTTACCTTCTGACGTTTTGCCCAGGCGTTCGAAAGCACCACGGCTTGCTCATTAGTCAAGGGTTGGTCAAGTGGGACGCCAGGGAGTGCAGATGCCTGCTCCGGCCATCGTTGTGACCACCTTTGAAACATCGGTGGCCAACGTTTCTTGTAGTCCTTACTCCCAACCTTGACGTATTCCTTCAGCTCCTCACTGAGGAATGCTCTTTGTTCCGGAGTAGTCCAGCCTGGAGGTGCCATCGGTACGATAGCGCAGTGATGAGAACAAGGGTAAGTGGTTGGTCTGGAGGTAAAGGAGTTGCGTCGCAGGTGGGGAAGTAAGTGTGTCACGAACACATCTATCCCCTTGCTACGATAGTCGGGTGTAAGAACGTCACAGACCGGGGGTGGGAGGGAGGCGAGAGCGTTACCCACAAGTCTTATCTGGCTGCGCTGAGACGATCAACAAAGTCACGACCATTGTGAATACCCATGACGATCAACAAAGTCACGACTACTGTACATACCCATGGCAATCAACAAAGTCATGACCGCAGCTCACCAATTTTGGGTGACTTCGACCTAAGTACAGTTAAACCTGAACGGTCAAAATGACTGAATTGGTGGGAAGTGGCATGAGACAAAGTTCTAACAGACGTCGTCGGCATTTTGATAGAGTAAGACCCCACGATCATGAAGATCTAATATATTGTTTCCTTCCATCGCATTCAGAAGCAGGTCTTCGAGAACTCGTGTCACCATCTGAACCTTTCGGGCCGTGTCCGCATCCGCATCACCTAGCCGAGCCGATTGGATAGCACGCACGCGACACCCGAGTTGCTCGATAGTGGTGAGCGTACTGTAGATTTTCCGGTAGTCACCACTCTTAACGTACTCGTTGTACAGCAACTCTGCGAACTGGCGTGATGAACAACCAACGACGTGGTGAAGTTCAAGGTTGATTTGTTCCATAGAGTCGTCTTTCTTCACGTCCCCGCATTTTGGCCTACCAGCGCTATTGCAGCTTAGTTGTAGGAACTACTGAAGATAGAATTCAACTCACCGCCGAGACAGTACGTTAGATACACCCAGTTGGCCGAGCAACGGGACTGTCTCCATCTGGTGCAACCTAGTGAAAGGCTAGACAATTATCGGTGAAGGTGTATTCAAGGTTTACTAACGTGCAGTTCATCCGGTTTCCAACACGCTTCGCCTGAACCTTTTGATTGATCGTCTTCTTATGGCTTGTATGTCATTAGAACCGATGGCGTTAGCTGATAGACCAGTTGGACTTTCATACCGTTCATAATACTTGGCACGGTATGAGCGTGCAGCAAGTACACGTTCTTCCGGGGTGTCGTATACTCTTGGACGACCCATCAAGCGAGCAATTGGGGCTCGGCGGATGTTCTGAGTCGAACAGCTACGGTGACGCAAAGCCGCCAATCTAGCTGTTACATAAGCATGATATGGGAGCAATACGGAGCAAACAGGATTGCTAACAAGAACATACCCATTCTCCCGTCGATTGGCGGGATGCCATACAAATATAGTCAAGATTTCATATCATTTCCACTGTATACGATACATTACATCGTCTACATCAAGTCCACGGGTAAGCAGTAGTCCATTTTGATGAATTATGTGTGGATGTCGGATGTATAGGAGATTTACTTCTTCCAGGAAGGAAAAGCCGAGATCCGATTATAGAGGCGCAGCGCAGAGTACAGGTGCTCATTGTCCAGTCATAGTATTTTGATCGGGTAATCAGGCGAACACTGAATTCATACGATACGAGTAACAAGATATTTGATTTGGTGATGGGGTAGGTTTTACATCGTTCAAAGCAACAAGATTTTTGTGATGTACGAGTCAGTACGACATCAGAAAAACATAGAGGCCAAAGGCAATGTCTTCACTTCATGGAATACCTTATTGTCTATCGCGCTCATCACCATCAGAATAGCCTCAGAAGTGCTAGTGCCCGTGGGAAGACGACGAAAAGTGACTCCGCTCACACGGACAACTAAGGGACTAGCGTTCTCCCTATTCCGGGAAGATATTAGCTGTTACCCATAACGAAATCCGACATGACCTTACCAGCTCGAGACCACACCAGTCAATCTCCCTTTGGTAATCATATAGAGCGGCTCGGGTTCATCGTCGAAGGGAAGGAGAAATTTAACACCCTGGTAAGCAGCGATATGGTGTCGGGACGGGATCATGGACGCTGTTACCATGCCAGGGACTTCTCCAGTGTCTGGATTCTCAGGCACGTTCCCGCTGCTAGCGGACTGCACGGCGGTGGCCTGAGTTGGCGTTGCAGGAACTTCTCCGGTGCCTGAGGTACGAATAGGGGAGGCCGACGTGGCGTTCACATTTTGGGTAGCCAAAGCGGGCGCAGCCGTCGTAGTGACAGGAAGGGTGGGAGGAGTGGTCGCGTGTGTACCTACAGGTAATCAGACTCAATGGGACTGGTGGGAGGATGCGAGAAGAATTCCTACCAGAGCGTCCACTACGGACTTCGGTGGTGAGCGCACGGACTGAATCGATGATCTCTGCAGCGCGTTCTTCTGACAACTGAACACCTCGAAGAAGCTCCACGAGTGCTTGGTGAGTAGTAAGGTCATTAGCGAAGCCCACGAAGAAAATGGCTAGCAACAAACAGTCCATGGTATCATACAACAAGGTAGAACTTGGCGCGTTGCCAGTGGAACGGGCGACGGATTCACCGGTGGTCATAGCGGCAGTGGATACGGGCTGTGAAATTGGCGACTGACTCTGGAGCGGGTGACACAGGCAAGCGTCAAGCTGGGGACCAGAGGGATAATCCGAAGAGTGATTATATGTCTCGTCCGTCGCTTGCAGTCCCACGGAGGCAGGTCGTTCGATGGTCATTGTAGTCCTCGCAGTCCTCGCAGATGCGGCGTTGGACTAGGCTGGTGTTCGCCGCCACACGGCGTCGGGTCCCATGTTTGGGTCACTGGAGAGAAATCTCGCATGAAAGTGCGAATCAGATCCTGAAGGCAGACTTAACGTGGTGAGTTCGGGTGACCTCGAGGCTAGCCGAAGGGCCGAGAAGGCCAGTGGCGAAATCGATTGCAACTTGAAGTGGGACACGTTCCGCGGGATAGCGACTGAGTCGGAAGTTCGGAGCTGTCACACCTTCGAGTTATCACACAGGTGGCGGTGGTGGCAACTCCAAGTGCGAACTGCCACACCCACTTCGTTGCATCCCGAGAATCATGGTTATATTATAAGCTAGGTGCATTGCAATGCTAATTCTGCTTCTTCCACGTAATACTACTCTCAGGCTTTTGGACAATCGTTTGTTTCCCAGCGCTTTCAGCCCCGATGGTGCACACTCCGCAGGCAAGGGATAATGACGGTATGGAGTAATTCCGGTGTTATTCAGTCTCTAATAACTCCTCACAAAGGGCTACGGTTCAAAAAAGCCAAAGGGTTCAAGGTTCACGCTCTGCGGAACACTAGCTTATCGCGAGGACGCTATACGAAAGTGTGTAGGGACGCTGCGGGGCTCTTACGCTTCAATGAGAAGAAGTACAATATCAAGACTCCGAATGGTTCCCCTGATGGGAGCTTACCTCCAGCGTCTGCGGATCAAGGTCTTGACAACGATGTCGAACTTCTTTGCGTTGATAACCTTCCTCCCGACGCTTATGTCCTCGGTGAAGAACTACCAAGGAAACAGTATGCATCGGTGAGCAGATCCATCTTAGTTATCATTCAAAATTGATACAGGTTTCGAAGGATCACCCGCTCTCAGTGTGGGTGAAAGACGAACGACAAGGCTTCCTCGACGAGTTTTTACGTTTGGAAGGAAGATGCGGGTGTCCAGCACTTTGTTTTCTTTGCAATGCATCACCAGCTTCGGTGCGATGTTCCGACTGTCTCGGTACAGAGATACTGTGCGTAGCTTGTATGCTCCGAAGGCATCAGGTGATGCCTTTGCACCGTATGAAGGTGCGCGCGACTACCACTGTTACTCCATGGATAGTAGCGAGTGCTAATCAACGGTAGGCATGGAATGGAAAATATTTCCAGAGATCGAGTCTGAAGGCCCTTGGCCAAAGGGTCCAACTTGGCCATCTGCCTGGTGATCAGTGTTATCGTCCCCTCCCAGCCGTTAAGGATGACTTTGTGGTCATTCACACAAACGGCGTCCACTCTGTCGCAGTTGATTTCTGTGGTTGCGAGCTTGCAGACAGGCCATCTCACCAACTGCTCCGTAAGGAGTGGTTCCCTGCAAGTTCGGACAAGCCTCGCACCGCGGTATCGTTCGCTGCACTTGAATTCTTTCACCTCCTTTCATTCGAGTCGAAGGTTTCTGCTTACGAGTTTTACAACGCGCTGACACGCCTGTCGGATAACACGGGCCTTGGAAATTCAAAGGTATGGTGACATCTCACTCGGCACAACTTATCTCATTCATACCGCTTTCCTAGGATCGATACGATCAGTTCTTACGCGTCGTCCGTGAATGGCGTCACCTCAAAATGCTGAAGCGGTCTGGGCGTGGACATGACAGCACTGGGGTGGAAGCGACTCAACAGGGGGAATGCGCGGTACTTTGCCCGGCATGCCCCCTACCCGGAATTAACCTAGCCCCGGGCTGGATGCAAGTACCACAGGAGAAACGGTCGGTGTCATGCAATGCGAAGTTCCTTGTCTGACCTTTCTCCCCTCGCGGTACAGTTGGCTGTACACCCTGTTCGTTGCAATAGATGCCAACTTCCGACTGAAGCGGAAGTCTGTGTCGAGTGACGCAGCCGATCCCGGATTGAGTCGCGGATGGGCATACTTCGTCGAAGATACGGCGTACAAATCTTACCTTAGCAAGCTCATTGACGAGCCACAACCAGTAAGTCACAAGCATTGCAATATGTTAGGATTGTTTTGATTGCTCGTTTTAGAAGAGTAGCTGTTCCGGTCATAGCGCAGTGAATGCAGCAGACACCAAGTCAACGGTAGGCCTTGCCGCAACGGGGGTTGGGACCGTCGACTGTGCCAGGCACGGTTTCAAATTACCTTGCGGTGTCGGGGATCTACAAAAAGGTGAAAAGTATGTTACCTTGGAAATGTGGTTTGCGATGGTCCTAATCGTAGCTGTTTAGGTATGTTAATATGGATTATATTCTATTCTCAGCGCTGCGCGGCTTCGCCCCACTGCTCGTGCTCAAGATATCATACGACATAGCATGTCAGTGGTACAAACATCTATGGAGCCGGATGATGCGTGTTCCAGAGGCATGGCACATTGATCGTGCATCAAAGGATGTCATGTTCCTGGTGCCTAAGTTCCATCTCCCGGCCCATATCATGGAATGTCAGTGGCGTTTCTCTTTTAACCTTGTCCGGGGAGTAGGCCGAACGGACGGTGAAGCTCCGGAACGGGGATGGGCCGACATCAACCCCGCAGCTTCCAGTACGAAAGAAATGGGGCCTGGTTCTCGGCGTGACACGATCGACGATCATTTTGGGGACTGGAACTGGAAGAAAGTCATCAACATCGGTAAGTTCGAATGGACCTAACTCTATTTCAAGTTGATGCTTTATCGTTTAGTAGGTGTGGCTATTTTATCGAAAATACAAGAAGCTATTCCTCAGCGAAATGATCACTGCGAAGATTTTTTCGAGCTGACTGAGTCACTCAGCGCTAAGTATCCAGATCTGGTGTCGACTTGGGAGCGCAATGTGCGAGAATGGGAGCTTGATCCGACAGCGCCGAATCCGTTTGAAGTGAAGGCACAAGGTAGGTTCTTCTAAACTCTACGCACGGGCCAGGCTGACCACTTCAAAGAAATCACTCAAGCCAGTATTCGCTTGCGCTTGGCGCAAGAAGACGCCGTAGTGGCGAGTAAATTAACTCAGCCACCATTGCATGCAGCGGTCACTCCAAGCATTCTTGTTGATGCGGGCATCGAGCTAGAAGACCAACAGCGAGTTTTTTCTTCGTGATTTACTCTGTCATTGGCTAACTACCATAAAATTATTAGGCGCAGGCTCGTTGTCGAAACACAAAAACTCGGCCAACATGCCACGGACGTGCAGAAGGCACAACTTCAGCAGAGAAGCAATGCACTTATGCGACGAATTGATGCGTGGGTCAAGATACAAACCCTTTTCGTTCCTGGAGTGGCAGGTCTGCGAGAGGCTATGAAAGACAAGACAAGCACTCACTGTTCTGGGCTGGCCGAGCGTCCTCAAGATTTCCCCCTTCTCTTACCGTCATCAATTTCCCGCCGCGTGCACTGTGACCAGACCTTGGAGCAGATCGAGTGGATGCTTCGAGAGGGTCAGGCGCATGACGCTTTGAACGAGCTGCGTCAGGCACTACGATCAAAGGCATATATGCTTCGTTTCAAAGATCGGTTCCTGCGAGGACAAGGTGCAAATACCCGCGCGTGGAATTGTCTCAAAAGTGTCGATGCTAAGGTCCAAGCAAGCGCCAACAAGTATCGGGCGGCGCATGGTGCTCTCGTAGTTCTTGGGGACCTGTTGGGTAAGGTGGGATGGAAGAATCAACTTCGACACCTTGCAGATGAAGATATCCGATCCATGACTGATGGCACTGATGATGCCCGCAGCGAGGGCCGGAGAAGACTCTCGTGGATATGGTTGGTCTGTGGGTACTCAGATGGCGCAGTGGAAGACGAGTCTGACGCCGGTGTGCAAGAAGGTAAGTACATGCGCAAGCTCAATATCCTACATCTAATTCGCCGGGGTCCAGCGATTCGAATCGAGTGGTGCCGGGCACGAGCACGTGCAAATCGGTGGTCCGAAGAAGTGGACCTGCTGTTCGAAGAACAGCAGAGAGTCCTCCGGTTTCTGCAGTGGCATGCAGACTGGTGGGCCACGAAAGCAAGTGCCCGGGTGGTTGATAATCCCGATCTAGCAGAAGGGTTGACAGCGTATGCTGAACGACAGGCTTCAATCCGATTGGACCTCAAACAAAGATTTCAGTATATATGGAGGGACACGCGACGCTTCCTTGAGATTGCAGATATCGGTAAGGGTCAGGGAGATCTGATAGTTACTAGTACCGCTTAATAGAATGAGCTTCCTTTCCAACCTTGCTGTCTTCGGTCTCGTATGATACTCTAATGCAACGCTTTTGCTTTGTAAGCCGTGCCTGAGAGTCCAATTGCAACTTGTACGCAACGCCACGAGCTTCTGACAACAAATTGTGGCGGCCAGACGCACTGTCAGTCAATACCCTGGGATGACCGACCCGGAAGGACTTGGTTCGCTATCCTTGCAGCCTGCTTCCTCCCCTCATGACGAACCACACATCAAACGCTGAAATCAAGCTCTCTCTGCCGCGGCATGTGGTTCTTCACTCCGTCACGCTGAAGTGCGAGGATTCCAGGCCAGTGGTGAGTGGAGTAACTACTATAAATGTGCATCTGGAATGTCACCTATCCTAGATCTTTCACATCGAAGTACACGACTCAGACCCTGATGCAGCGGCAGCCGGGTCAGGCTCGCGCCATCACGATTCCGTGCGCCATTCTAACAATGGGTCACCTTCTCCCCCCCGCAACCATGACGAAGGTGCCAATCGGTCGCCCTCGGAGGACCTAATGTCAATGTACGAGACAGCAGAGGAAATGAAGGCGCGTCTGGCAGCCGTGGTGCCTACAAGTTTGGTCAGTCCATTGTTCGTACAGAGATTTATGGTAGGGTCATTCTGATAGTGCATCTATGTAGAATGGAAAGCGAGGCACCGATAATGATCGCCTCACGCCCGGACCTACGGTGAAGCGTAGACGAACTCGTGCATCGGCGAAAAAAGGGTTAGTAGATTCTCAGGTAGCGTGATGGTAACTTGGTCGCCAAGATCCCGTACAGTTTTTGAACAAAAATGTAATGTATATACGTATGTGGTACACGATGCTGAAGCTGCCCTCGAGTTTCGTTGCAACGCGCTGCAAACCCCGGGCGTTGCAATGTCCAGTGGTCTGTAGGCAAATGCATGCAGGCTGAGTACCTGGCCGGGTCCCGGGCACGGGTATCGCTCGAGTTTGGGTACCCATGGTATCACCGTCGATATCTCGCTCCGTGTCGACGACGATGCTGTGACGGTCGCACTGTTGCAACCTTCACGTCGTCGTCGTCGTCACTGGAGGCGCTGGCAATGGTTGTCGGAGCGCTGGTGGTTCCACTGTGTCGTCTGGCGGGGTCGGCACAGACGCGTCATCGCCGTTGACGACGCGGTGGTAGGGTCGGAGTGCCAGTAGGCGCATTGCCGTCACTAACAACGAGGTGATGGGGTCAGTCACCGTCGCTGACGACACAGTGGTGGTGTCGGCGTGAACCCGTCGTTGCGGTCGGTGGCGCAGCCTGAGGGGGTTGGCGTAGACGCGTCATCGTCGTGATTGACAATGACAGCGACACATCTGCACCAATCCTACCCAGTCGCTGGTCACATGACTGATGCCAGAGTGGTGGTAGTACTTTGTAGGCCTGCCAGTGGAGTGACAAGTGAAGGTGTTGCAATGCATTTCAGTGAACATTGTAGTCATATATTGGGATTGCATTGCAACAAAGAGGTAGTAGATTAGTGGGGAATGCTATAGTAAAAGTTGCAATAGGTGGTAACAGTGATTACTGGATTGATTGCAACAGGACTCCAGGATCTGGTGCCATTGGGTCGCCCCGTCGCCACCTCGTTTCGTGCGACAGTGGGGTTGAAGACTTATTGAAGCGTCTCCCCCCCTCTTCCCCTACCAGGTCGCCATTTGTCTAACCGAAGATGGCTTCAGCCCCCGGGCCGTCATATGCACCCCAGACACGCACCAACGATCGTAAGTTTGGTCTCTTGTTTTTGCTGTCGGTTACTCACGAAACAAGCTTCCTTCACCTGTCTGGATGCGAAATCTATCGCATCTGGTCACAATGGTTCTACGGTTTACACTTCCCCGAACATGACATTTGTGCCCGAGCCTCACAACGGTGTCGAAGAACTTCGCGTCCGTTCCGATGGACGATTCGGTACCGCAGATTGCTTCCAGTGGCCGCAGTTGTACAGCGATGACTTCAGATATGCAGTGTGTATTCGCCGCTCTGGACATTACCCCCCCACCTCTCCTTTCTCTTGGGCATGGTATCGGCCAGCTCTCGATGATTTCGACACCCTTCCCTGCGCTGCATTTCTTGTCGGGAAGCTCAAGCGAGAAAAAGCTCAGGGCATCGCCTCCTTGCACCAGATCGCGGACACTCGCTATAAGGAATGGAGACTCAACCGTGGAGACAAGCCCGACATCGTTAGCAAGTTGCTGATGGGTCTGCGACACGACATCATGCTACTTCTCGACCATCCACTCACTTTCCGTGATATTGTGGTCTATGTGGCTCAAGCACAACGCTACTTCCTCGACATCATGGCCTTCCTCGACTACGTCATCCACGTCCAACCTCGCATCGCCTACCCAACCACGGTTCAGACTCCCGTCCGGTCGGACTGGATGGGTTGTTTTACCACCGACACTAAACTTTGCGACGAACTCTTCCGCGCGGGCGTGCCAGTTTGGCTCATTCGCAGCAACTTCACCGTCACTGAACACACCATCATCGAGAAGGTCGTCAGATATCAATTCCCTGATGAAATTATTCGCAGCATGTATTCCGAAAACGGAGGCAGGTCCGCATGTCCATTCCCATGCCTCTTCCATGGCCCTGGCGGCTTCGAGCGCCATTCACACACTCGACGACCCTACGTAACGACGATCAAATCGTCTCCTGACGCACTTCAAGAATCATCTTCGCAAGTTGTGTCAAAAGGGGGGAAAAGTGCCACGAATGCGCAGACAAAGAGAGCACGGCGTAAGGACCTACCGGTTCAACCCCAGACCTGTAAGTGTTGTCTACATCATGGTGCTGCGAGTCTCGGCTGAGTAGGCGTTGAGCCACTAAACATAGCGGAGGGCGTGACAAGTGGGTTGAGCTGCGTGAACCCGAGATGCCGGTGCCCTTTCTTGTCTGGGAGAATGCGATGCAGCGGGTGGATAAGGATCCGTCCAGAGTGAAGAAGAATCTTGTCGATCTAGGTTATCGCGTCCCTGAACCAGCCCTCTTTGTGACTGGTCATACCCCCGAGCGCCGCCAGCTTTTCATGACAAATTGGCTTGCCATTCGCCCCCTGTGGTTTAGTCGCCTCGATCACGACCCCCCTGATCGATTCCCCAGACCCCAGCAATGGAGGGAGATCCTTCACTGCATACCATCCATGGAGGAGCTCAATGCCGCTCCGTCTAGTAGCCTCGGCAATAAAACTTCCAAGGGTAGGAAGCTGATTGCCCTCGAGATCCTTGGTGAGGTCGCAGCCTCCTTGACGCAGGGATCTTCACTTGCCCCGAAGGAAGAAGTGGATTGGCGAGGAAGGCGCATAGCAATCTCCTCCTTGTCCAACCCACCTCCCCGACTCATCCGAGCTATCTTGTGGGAAGTTTTTGAGGTTGGCTGGCGCTATGAGCTGTGTGCGCTCGACAAAGTTCTCAATCCTCGATTATGGGCACTGTACCGGACGGAGCGGATCAATCTTCTCCATGCCATATTCTGTGGGAGTGCAGGATTCGTGTTGTGGTCCGAGGCGTTACCCAAGGTCGCAGGTGATCTCGGGTTGACGGACTCGTGGCCTGACAACGCTCTTATTCTCTCCCGGTGGTGTTTCCTCCTCGGCAGCTGGCCGAATGCCCACCCATCGTTCACAAGTCTCCCCCGTCTCGATCCGGTATCCCAGAAGACGCAAGCATACGAGGTCATGTCACGGGCGTGCGTATTCTATGTACAAACATTTTTCGATCATTTTGGACGCCCCCCTCTCCTTCCTCACCAATTTCCGCTTGATTACCACGATAAATAAGATCTCGTAGTCTTTTCTTACCTAATTCCACCTCTTCGAGCGCCCTAACTGGTTGGACTGTAGAGTAATACTAATAGTACCTATTATGATTCTATCTACATTATGATGGCATAGTGTCCGAGGCCTGATATCTCACGCGGACGCTTGATTGTCCTTTCCTCTCGTTACTGACCCCTCGTGTTGCAGGTTCCGAGAAGTTCACCTTCGACAAGTCACTCACACCCTTCAAGTTGGACTCGGAGTCATCTCCTGCTGACCTGTTTGTCCTCTACTCACTAGGTATGTGAATTTACTTTACCATCACTGCCAGAGCTGCTGTCGCTAGTTTTCTACCAGACCCTGATCGCGGCGAGGCCCAGCTGCTGTGCCTCATTGCGTCCTCTGCGATGTCACCTTACTATGACCTCGGCGACGTGTACGTCGAAGGTCTCTTGCCCCTATTAGGTACGTAAAAGTACTCTACGATCTCCAGGGCCAGTGCTATAATAGTCCCCTAGACCCCAGTCGGACCCTCAGGCCCAGGCCCCCTTCGTTGCCGTGCCTCAATACATCCTCGATGCTGGCGTAATGTGGATTCCCTCACTGCAGACGTGCGGCCGGTCGTGATGCCGTGCGTTTTCATCGTTTTCCATACCGGTGTGGTCAGTCATGATGCCATGCGTTTTCGAGCATTGTTTGCATTGACCTTACTTTACTAGGTAACTCCTTGCTCCTTATCAACCATCCTTGCCAGCGGACTCGTTCAGTTTTGGTCCTAGTCCGGAACGTTGGTTACGACCGGCAGCCACTCGTTCATAGCTGACGGTAGCACTGCGTCGGAGATCTTCTAGGTATTTAAATTTACTCTACGATCACCAGGACCGGTGTCACTCGTAGCCCCCTAGACCCAGCCAGACCCTGAGGCACAGGTTTCTTTTATCGATACGATTCATTACTACATCATCGATGTCGATGTAATGGAGATTCCATTGCAGATGTGCAGTTGGTCGTGCGTTTTCATTGTTTTCATGACTGGTGATGTCAGTGTAATGCAGATTCTCTCTCAGACGCGTGGCTGGTCGTGCGTTTTCATCGTTTGCATGATTGGCCTCGATTTAAGCTGCGCTAGAACTGTCTTAAACCTTTCTTACTGACACTGTACTTTCAAGTTCCCTCACAGGCTCGGATGCGCCGCTTCTAGTGGGCGTTCGCATACAGCCTGAGATGTTTCGTATCTCACTCGCTATTTCCTTGTTTCTGTTGCTGCTGATGTCTTCTCTTCTAAAGTGTCATCCCGACTGTGCAGGAACGTTCAGGTCGCAGAGGGGTCTGACCCAACATCGTGCAACGTGCTCCATCTATACTCGTGCGCAGGCCGAACGAATTGCACGCGCATCCACCACCTTCCGCTTGACTGAGCCCGAGCAACCCCCGAACAAGCGGACTAGACAAGCCTCTGATGATTTACGGGTGCGTGTCAGCAATTTCGAGTAGTAGCACTGAGTCTTTGTACTGACTTTGAGCTTAGGACGTTCAAGGGTCTTCAGACGCTTCACAAGTACTAGCTCATGTCGGTTCATCTCGTAATGTTGGCGAGGTACTCCTAGCTCTTCTTTTGAGTAACTCGTCGCTCAGACGTACATATTACAGATTACTTTGAATGCCGATAACCAAACTACGCCCCGTTCACTACAGCCATCACTACCTGACCCTCCGCTTGAACCGCCTGGGTCCGGTGACCCTTCCAGCTCTGAATCCCAGCAACCCCTTCCGCCGCGTAATCGACGACTCCCTGCCAGGTTCCGAGACTTGCTGCCTGACCCCCCCCTACCTGCGGTCGACCCTCAGCCTAGTACACCTTCTGGTTCCGTCTTGCGGCGTGTATTCTTGCACGTATTTGATTCCTTTCGTACACAGTTCAACAACTTTGGGATCGCTCGTGCTTACCGCCATCGCCCATCGCACGATCCGGAATCATTCCTCTCTCGGGAGGAGCTGTCGCAAACACAGGAGTCCAACCATGACTACTACCCGTTCCCCACGGGTGGAAAGCACGCCAGTGAAGACCACTCCCCGCCATGGCCCTGGGCCAACATGACTATTTGGCGGCTCATGAATTGGAAAGAGACCGGCGGTGCTCTCAAGTCAAATTCGGAGGTTACTCGGCTGGTCCATGAGGTTCTTCAAGCCCCGGACTTTGACCTCCAGGATTTGACGAAGTTCGATGCTTCCAAGGAGACCTCTCGGATGGATGCCTCTCAGAAGGAGCTGCCTCGGGATGATCCATTTGGAATTGACAAGTGGCGACGCACAGCTGTCAATATATCAGTGCCCACCAGGGAGAAGAAGAAGGACGGGAACGGAAACCTATTCTCTGTGGACGGCTTTTGTTACAGACCTATCCTCGATGTTGTGCGCGCAGTCTTTGCGGAAGCATCGTCGAGGCGCTTTCACCTCACCCCTTTCAAGAAGCTTTGGAAGTCGCCAGTTACTGGACGCGAACAGCGTATCTACGACGAGTTGTACACCTCAGACGCATGGAACGAAGCTCACGATGATATAGTGAAACAGCGCCGAGACGACTGTAACTTGGAAAGAGTTGTAGCAGGCCTCATGTTCTGGTCAGATTCAACTCGACTCGCACAGTTCGGCCATGCGTCCGCGTGGCCTATCTATCTTTTTTTCGGAAACCTGTCCAAATATGATCGAGCCAACCCACAATCTGGATGCTGCCATCCGATCGCGTTCATCCCTTCGGTACGTCGTGTAGTTTTGTTCCAGTCCATGTCTCATCGTTGCACCCAGCTGCCAGAGTCCCTTAAGAAGTTGTTGTCCACTATTTCTACCAGGAAAGACAACCGTGACCTCCTGGCTCACTGCAAGCGAGAACTGTTTCAAGCAGTGTGGGATATATTGCTCGACGACGAATTCGTTGAAGCGTACAAGAACGGGATTGTCGTGAAATGTTTTGATGGAATCCTGAGGAGAGTATACCCAAGGATATTTACCTACTCAGCAGACTATCCGGAGAAGTGAGTAGTCGCATATTGCGGGCCCGTAGTCTGGACACTGAACTTCTGGTGGAAGGGTACTCCTTGCTACTATTCGTGACAAGGGCCTCTACCCATGTCCCCGCTGTCTGGTCCCTAAATCTGAGTTTCATTTCACAGGATTCGTTAGAGATATCGCTGCCAGACTGACTCTTGCCAGGACTTACCTTCTTGCAAAGGTCACACAGGCCCGTCGAGCGATCTATGAATTCGGCAAGCCCGTAAGGGGGACCACCGTAGAGTCGATTCTCAAAAGCGAATCCTTGGTCCCCACTCTGGTAAGGATGCTCAAGGTCATCCCCATCGATGAGCTTATGATGCCTCACAGAACTCCTTTTGCGGGCGACTATCACATCTAGGCTTCAATGTGTTTCCACACCTAGTCGTGGATTTATTGCACGAATTCGAATATGGAGTCCTCAAGTCGGTTCTGAAACACCTATTCCGAATTGTGTACGCTGTGGACCCTCGAAAGATCGACACGATTAATGAACGGTCAGTTTGGGGGACATCCATCACGCAGTTGCTGATATATAGCCTCCCAGTTTCACGCAAATTTCTTCCTTCGGCCTCAACGCCATCCGCCGCTTTCCACCAGATGTGGCCGACATGACCCAGCGACCAGCATGGTTTTTCGAACAAGTGCTTCAGGTATCGTCTTTTGAGGACGAATGCAGTTCAGGCCGTCGGTGCTCATTACTCTGTGGCAGACTGCCATCCCCGTGTTTGAAGACATTTTCCCTGCTGCCCATGACTTGAATATCCGAGTTCTTTTATTCCGACTTTGTGAATGGCATGCGCTGGCCAAACTTCGCATGCACACCGACGAATCCCTCGAACTCCTGCAACTGTCCTTACGCCAACTTAGCGATCAGCTGCGCCACTTTCAACGACACACATGCGCTGCTTTTCAGACCAAAGAGCTGCCCACTGAAGCTGCGCAACGACAGAGGCGAGAAGTCGCTGAGCACACCACCGGACTTCGAAAGAAAGCACCACGTTCAGCCTCACTTCCGAAATCGTTTAATCTCGACATTTACAAATTCCATGCTCTTGGCGACTATGTCAGCATGATAAAGACATTTGGCACGACAGACTCGTATACCACCCAAGTCGTGAGTCATCCACCAATCTCTTGTTACCTAGTAGTGACTCACTGGCACTAATGATCTTTCGGGTGGTCTGGCAGGGCGAACTGGCCCACCGTATGATCAAGAAGATGTATGGATTGTCCAACAAGAAAAAGGTTGAGGAGCAGTTTACAAGGCAAGAACGTCGTCGCACACTCCTGAGACGACAAGGGTCGCAGGACACATTATCGCTGGCAGATAAGCAGATTGATAATTCACCCATGTTACATCACTCGATGGCAAGCCAGGCTCGAAAGGACAACGTTTTGAACCTCCCACAATTCCTGGTCCAACATGCTAATGACCCAGCTATTGATGTGAGTCACTCGTATATTCCTCTCACCTCCAATAGTACTTACATATCTCCTAGCCATATTTCATGGCACGTTTGAAGGACCACCTGCTATCGAGGCTGCTCAAACTTGACTTTGACGGAGATGAGCGTACATTCACACCCGAGCAGCGAAACGAGCTACAACTCCTCAACCTCGAGCGAGTGGTGGAATCAAAGCTTCTTCGTATCAACTACACTACCTATGATATTCGAAGGGACTATGATTGCCTGCGTTCCGACCGTCCTTCTTTCCTTATGACATTGTCAAGGGAAGAAGATCCCAAGCGCCACCCTTTTTGGTATTGCCAGCTCCTGAAAGCATTTCACATCGAAGTGCATTTTTGCCCTGGTGGTGTTAGCCGTTCGAAGGAAAAAATGGAGGTGCTCTGGGTCCGTTGGCTCGGAATTGACCCTGACCACCGGTGGGGATTCAGACAAGCTGCCCTTCCAAAAGTCGGTTTCGTGCCCGAAAGAGGAGATAGCCCTGCTTTTGGTTTTCTAGATCCTTCTCTAGTAATTCGTGGGTGTCACCTGATACCTGCTTTTGCTGATTGTCGTAGCGACAAACTGTTGCGAAGGGGTCCCTCGGTTGCTAGACCCTACAGTGAAACCGATGATTGGGCATCTTTTTATGTAAATATGTGAGCTTTCTACTTGTTCACATCAAGATAGGTGTACTAGTATTCTGATGGAAGTAGTTTTGCAGACCGTGATATGTTCATGCGCTTTGCTGCGGTTGGTGTTGGCCATGATGCTCTATACTTAGCGAGGCATGCACATGGGCTGTATGTCGACTCGGACAGCTCGCACTCAAAAGTATTATGCCCGAGTGATGGTGATCAGGAGATGGATGAAGCAGGGCCCGGCGGCGGGTGTGGGAGAGATTCTCCAAAAGATGTGAACCCGAATTCAGACGGTGAGGATGAAGACATGGAGACCGACTCGGACAGTGTGGAAGAAGACAATACTTCAAGTTCCGAGTCTGACCACTGTAGTAGTGACGGCTCGGAGTCCGAGTTTAGTACTACTAGCCTGAGCTTGGATCATGATACGGTTCGGAGTCGGCGTTTCTAGCCTGAGCTATAGTAGTAGTAGTAACTTCATGTTGATTGTACTACTAGTGGTAGCCTAAGCTTGCCAAGTACTAGTAGTGGCATCGCCCACACCTGGGCCAGCGCCATGAGCTGCCCCAGGGCTGCTGCGACTCCAAGTCATGGCTTGCCGGGCTCACAGTTTGCCTTGTTCAACTTATCGTAGCTTATGATAATCTCATCGTGTTATATCATCTTTTCATTGTGCAAAGCCAGGCTACGCGCGATGATATACTAACCTCCATTGCTACCTGCAGGACACATGTGATCCTGGCTTTAGTAAGCCCTGAGGATGTGACGTGCCTAGGCGTAATAGTAATCAGTCCATCACTGATTGGCACTGCATTCGTAAGTACCCATAAGGTCTTATCAGAGCTGGACCAGATCTTAATGACAGTGTGACGTGGACCACATTTATCATGTCACACAAGTGGTTATCGTGCTAGGGGGTTAGACCTGATGGATCCGCATTCAAATTTCATGTTCCCCCGGAGGCCAAATGAACGAACAACATACACGCACCTATGCCAAAAGTTACCTGGATACCCAAAGGCCGTGTCCGGGCTCTTCTCGGACTCCTCATGGAATCCCTTAAACATTGCATCCTCTTCCACATTATCGACCAATGAATTCAACTTTTACCTTGCAGCCAAGTTGCAGGTACATCCAATTAGCCGAGGATATCGTCTACACTCGACCCCCGTCTCGAAAACGACCCATTCAGGTCCAACCGAAGCAACAATCGCTCCACGTGTCTTCTCACTTCACCATTCCACTCAAATCCCTTGCCCCTCACAAACGTCCGCTGTAACATCGTTTGGTTTCCCGTGCTGGCCCCTAAGATCGACTTGGATGCATCTCCGGTTGCAGTAAACGGCTGTCTGGATGTTGAGAGCGACAACTCCTCATAGAATGAATCGAGAAGGGCATGTAGACTCTGTGAACCCCTCAGCGGTGTTTTACCCGGCGTACGCCTTACTCACCTTGTTAATCTCCGACACTACTTCGAGTCGTTCCTGGACCATCGCACCCACTTTGTCATCACTGGCCGCGAGACTGCCTTCAGACAGTAAGCCTGGTAGTACATCTCCACCCCATCGCTCAACCTGTGCCACGAACCGCTCGCAGACCTCGAAAATGGGCCGGAGGATGGCAGTAAGAGCGGGATGTGAAAGCAAGCATCCAGTGACGAGACGCTCCAGATACGTACTGTGAAGGTTGCGAAGTGTCGTAAAGTCGAGATATGCCCGATCGGAGTTCACTCCCACGTCTGCGCTGACACCCTTGCTCCCCGTCTGCCCGACGCTATCGGATCGCATACGCTGAGGTTTGTTGAGCAGCTCCCTGAACCGCCTGAACTCCACGTCGACAACGTCAACCATAACGTACCCCAACAGACAGTCGAGAAACCACCCCATATCCCTAACGACACCCCAGCCGCAACGAAGCAATTGTTTTCGTGTCTCAAGATCCTCGGTGGTCCCACCCTCTCCAAGGCCAGTCCATTTACGTCGAGCTCGCTGAGCGTTGGACAATGACGTCCAGCAGGTATGAATACGAGTGTGTGTTTTGCGCAACGACGATAGATAGTTGAATAGTGCAGAGTAAACTTGCAGGTCCGAGGCGTGGAGGAAAAGGTCGAGGGGCCAAGCCACGCTGTAGGTGAGAACAAGAGCAGTCCCGAGAAGGAGATCATCGAATGTGGTGACCTCTCCGGGATTGGTGGCTGTAGATGATGAAAGCACCTT
>JBBPTU010000631.1:0-20204 GCA_038094295.1 Tylopilus aff. beelii | reverse complement strand
GAAGGACAATGTGGTACTCCAAGAGTCATTGGTGGCCATGTTCACGTGGTATCACGGCTCTTCGCTCACTGTTGTCTACCTCCGTGGTGTCTGGTCTCATTCGCAAAAGCCTGGCGACTTGCGGCAAAGTATATGGAATAAGCGTGTTTGGACATACCAAGAGTACCTCGCTGCGAAGAGAGTTCTATTTTATACTGAGGACTGGAAGTTATATCTGGACCTGGACCTGTCGAATCACAAGGAGTCACCTGCAATCATTGCAGAGATGGAATTAGCTTCTGGGGTCTCGAAGCAACAGATGGCGGTACTGCGGCCCGGTCTGGACAGGGTTCGCGAGAAGCTATTCTTAGCATCGACACGCGAAACGACGTATGTGGAGGACATTGCATACTCGTTGCTCGGGATTTTCAACTCTTCCATTCCGGTTATATACGGCGAGCGTTACCGTGCGGTCGGTCGTCTTCTGGAACACATCTTGACTGGCTCTGGCGACGTGTCAGTCCTTGCATGGACTGGCGAAGCCGGTATTTATAACAGCTGCCTGCCACGCGACCTCACAGTCTACAGACAAGTTGCTCCGCCCCATGTTCCGCAACCCATCGAGACGGATGACATGGCTCGCGCAGTGGCAACATTACGTCCATCCCAACCCGATCCCGCCGCTCTCGAAACGTTACTCAACCGTCTTCGCCATCTTCCGTCGCCGTCTATGGCTTCCAGTCGCCTTCGACTCTCCGGAATCGTCTTTCACATCTCTGGGGTTATCTGTACTTCGGATCCGGATCCGGTGACGAAGCTTGGTACTTATCGCGCCACGACCTCCGCGCTCGGCGACATCGAGATCGTGACTGCAGACGATCTCTGTAGGATGAATGATCTCTGCGTCGTGCATCCGTGGATCCGTCCATTACTTGTCCAAGAACATGCAGATGGTGCGACTATGCTCGACAAGACCACCCAGGCGCTTCGGCTACTCGTACGCCTTAAGCAGCCGTTCGGCGGGCTCCTATTCGAGTCGGTGTCGTTCATGGAACATAAACGGATTGCGACGGACAGTCTGGTCATGGTACAGATTCGCGAGGAGGTTTCACCAACAGAGCTGATAGATGGCGTTAATACGATCGAGATACTGTAGTCTCGGCTTTGGAGAGACTGATACACGTGGAGAGTCTCGCCGGTACTGGCTACGGATACCTTTATCATTATGCAGGGATGTCTCGGATACGAGAAAAGGCTGTAGGTGCAACATTGTATATCTTTTCTTGGAGGCGAGTTTTTCCTTCAAAGTTGACCTGGGGGTCTTTCGTGCTAGACCATGTGGACATGCCAAGTTGAATGCCCACTACAACATTGCAGAGGTTATTCAGTGCCAATCTGCGTGGCTGCTACGATCAGCGTATGACTGACTCAGGCACATGTGGACGCGAACATGAACAGCTTTTATCAGAGGGACCGCATCGCATATTTGAAGCCCTCTTTCAACCTCATCAAGCACCGGATCAACCATAATATCAGATATGCATAAAACAATCCGCGACGCAGACATGGAAATTGCAAAACATACCGACTTGACGCATGTTGGCAGATCCAGCCATTTGTTCCATTAGACTCTTTATTTCGTGCACGAATGGTTGAAACTTGTTCTGGATTCCGCGCTTCGACTAGGACCGAAGTGGGAATGAGTTCTAGCCTACTTGGCTCATGTGGGACACAACAGCGACTTTCCCATGAAGGATGAGCAACATACGGTTCCACCTGGCAGTACAACAGAGATGCAATCGACCTTTGGTCTACCCTCCAATGCCAACGTATTTCGAGCCACCTATGGTCCCACCAATTGGCCTCTTCCTAGTTGCCATATCGCCCGACAGTCCATGGCCTGATACCACCAAAGCAATCAGTCCACGTTTTGACTAGGTCTGCATTCCGAAGTCAAAGTTTGTCGATGCCCAGGGGCACCCGCCACTCCGTCTTGAGTAGAAGAACAGAAGAACACAGTGGTGGAATGCATGAGGTCAGGCGTATGATTATGTGCACTGAAACTAGACAAAAATGTCAATCACGATATTGATCGTAGTACAACAAGATGCACCGCAGAGCGCAGCGATGGATTTTCCAATTTTGCTCTGGGGAGTTGCTTATCGCACAGTATCCGTATCTTCTCTGATGATACACCCGAAACGGCATACTTTCCTTGCCGAGACATAGATCAATGGCCAATGAGGAGAAACCTAACCTCGCACTGCCCCGAGGACCGTAACTAGTATAAAAACACCGCGTCCAACGTGGCGCGCCATCGGACGAAAATAACGCTGCACAGTCGTGGGGTGGCATGATGAAAGAGGTAGAGCACCGATCCTAGTACCATCCAAGACAAGGTTCTCGTCGGATACCAAGGCTGGTGAGCCTCTTGGCCACGCACGAGTGACCATCCTACCATCGATTTCTGGCCTGACACCTCTGAGTGCGAACTCTACGCCACCTCAGGTCTCGCGACGGACAGCAGCGACCTGGTGGGCAGCCATTAGGATGTTAAGATCGAAACGCCACGAGTGTACGTATACCGCTTCAGGGTTTCTCTTCTAGATATTGTGTATAGCACTGGAAAAAGATTGTACGGTGATCGCACGGAACGAGATTAGGCTCGGGATTAAGATTAGAAGTAGAAAGCAGTGTACGGCACTCCGTGCGGAATCCAGATGAACACCTATCACTGCGCATGATAGTGCTACCGCGTGATCGATCGTTTCGACTTGGATATTCTCACTGATCACGTCGAGTTTACCATAATCGAAACTCGAATATCCGACTACGATATATATCATTTTCGACACCCAACGAAGTGAAAGCGGGACTAATTTGCTCACCAAGGACGACTACAGATCGTGAAGACGCAGAATGGAACAGAGAAACTTCGAACCACTACCGGCGACGGTACGACTGATGCGTCTAAACTGCCGACTAGGCAAGTTCCGAATCCCGCACGGTCGCACCTGAGTCCTTGAACGAAAAATAACGCCTTGGTCCGGAGGGCGACGTGATAACCTGACAGCATTGAACGACATATGGTTCTTCACCATCCTGAACACGGAAAATCGAGACACAAGAACGGTCGGCGTGCTCCCAGGGTCCCCCGAGGGACCCGAGGATAAGAGGAACAATAGAAGACCAACTAGATTTATCGATGAGTGCTGAAACCAAAGCCAAGCCGCACCGGTCGTCATGTCGTACGATAAAAGTTGGGTCTCGGATCGAGACAAACACCGAAAACGAGCATAAGCCATCGTGGTGCGGTTCGTGGGGTGAATAGCAAGCAGGATCGAGGACAAGATGACCCTGGGAACTGGTCGATAAGTGACCACGTGTTGTGGGCGATATAAGGAATCATGGTAAACGACCACGCACGCACCCTTTCGATCTGATACTCCGCCAAGCATGCCCTCCAATCCGTCGCGACAGAAGAACGGTGAGCTGCTAGCAGGACCAACAAAAGAGCGATGCTGACAAAAAGTGCAAGCGTTGACTCGGACGGGGGACCAACCATCGTGGAGCAACAGTCAGCAGAGGGAAGCAACGGGAGGCTCGAAAAGTGGGACGAGCCAAGAGGCGAGTGGTCCGTCCTCTGGTATCGTTGGGACGAAATCAGTCGGAATCGATGGTGGGCGAAAGGTATACGCGGTTGCGTTCCTGCCTGATGGTGAGCGCGTCATGAGCCGTGACGAGACCCGGGTCATTCGACATTGGCGGGTGAGTGATGGCACGGAGGTCAAGATAGCCATGAATAGGGAGCGTGGTGCTGTCAGTATGGCGGTGTCGCAAGACGGCAAGTGGATCGTCACTGGTACGGGTGGAGGCGGCGTGCAGGTGTGGAACACGCACGAGGACGAGAGTCCAAGGAAGTGGAAAGCACACAGAGAGTGGGTGCGGGCGGTGCACATCTCACCGGACGGGTCGAAAATCGCGACGGGGTCGGATGACCACAATGCCTGCATCTGGTCGCGCAAAACGGGCAAACGACTTCTTGGGCCGTGGGAACATGGCAACACCGTGACCGGCGTCAAGTTTTCACCCGGACGACTCGTCGCGACAGCCACACGGGACCGTGACTCTGTTCGAGTCTACGATGCTGCAAATGGCCACCTTCTCTTCGACGCCGCAATCCAAACCAACTCGGACGAAAACAATTCCCTAGCCTGGAGAAACGATGGCGAGCAACTTTTCGCTCTAGGTAGTAATGGATATATCTGGGCCGTCGACACGTCCACTGGAACAATACTCTCAAAATGGGCCATCCATAGCAATCAAGATGCCAGATGCATTGCTCTGGCGCCCAATAGTACTTTCATCGCAGCCTCAGCCGGCTCAAAGGTTTCGTTTTGGGACACCTCGACACACCACCGAATTGGGACCGTCCTCGGGCACACCCATCCCATCCGGTCCCTTGCTCTATCGAACAGTTTTGACCTCGTGGTCTGCGGAGGCACGAAAATCATCGCTCGGAATCTTTGCTATATGCTACCCCAGTCCTACCTCGTCGATGCAAGCGGTTCGCATTCACCTGACCAGATCCCACGTGCTAGTATGCAGGAGTCTTCTGGTACGTTCAATTCCACCTTATCAGCCATTATCGATGGTCATTGTCACTAGGCAGCAACATCATTCAGCTTACGGACACCATTCTAGAGCCCCCTGAGGAGATCGCCGAGTCACAACAGGCAATCAACAAGCAAAACGAGATCAAGTCACCGCGCACAGACCTTTCGGCGCAGCAAACGAACCCGAGTACGTTCCTCGTAAACCTTGCTAATGGTTCCCTCACGATGAATCAGAGAGTCTCGAGCAAGCCATGCAAGACCTGCGTAACCAACTTGCTGCCTCTGAGTGCACCGCCGACCGGGAAATGGATTCCCTCAGCGAACTGATCGACTCACTTCGTGCGCGGGAAGAAAGCTCGAGTGCGTCTGCTGCTTTGATAAGTATCGCTCCACTGATGTCTGTGTACACTAGGCAACAAAAATTTTCAGCTTGAGCAGACGATCCAGCAGCTCAGACAGGCAGCCAGCGAGCAAAGCGAGACGATCAAGTCGTTGCGTGCGGCCCTCTCGGCGCAGGAGATGGATTCAGGTACGTTCGTCGTAAACCCCGCTGACGCTGACCTCAGCAATAAATAGGAAAACTCGAGAAAGCCGTGCAAGACCTGCGTAACCAACTTGCTACCTCCAAGCGTACTGCTGATCAGAAAAAGGATTTCCTTGGTGGACCGGTCGACGCACTTCGCGCCAAAGAAAGCCCGGGTGCGTCTGCCGGTTTAATGACCATCACTTTGTTGTCATTCATATGTACTAGATACCAAAATAGCACATCTTGAGCAGAGGAACCAGCAATTGCACGAAGAGCTCGCCGCATGCCAACGTACGGCCGGAGGGCAAGACAAGACCATCAAAACACTACGGTCAGATATTCGCACGCTGAAAGCAAGCTCGAGTAAGTTTGTTGTAACCGAGATTGGCACTACTCTGACCGACATCTGTTGTCCGCGTCCACTATACGTACCATAGAAAGTCTCGAGGAAACTATTCAAGATCTGCGTAATCAACCTGCCAATTGCGAGCGCATTCACGGTAAATCCACCGATTCCCTTTGCTCACGAGAAGGTATCTCAGGTGTGTCCGTCCGCCAAATGACCATCCCCATGGTGTCCTGGCGTTCGCTAGATAACAATGTCTTACACCTAGAGAGCAACATGCAGCAACTCCGCGAAGAACTCGCTGGGTCTCAACGCAGTGCGGCTGAACAAGGCAAGACTATCGAGTCGTTACGGTCAGAGCTTCTCACACGAGAAACGAACTCAAGTACGTTCGTCTTAGCCCGCACTAATGTTACGCTAACGACTTCTGTCAGACATATACATTGGATATCTCGAGAAAACCGTTGAAGACCTGCGTAGCCAACTAGCCACATCCGAGCGCACGATCGGCTCACTTTTTAATCGGAAAGAAAGCTCGACCCTAGACAATCAGATCGCTAGACGGTAGCAAGGCAACCGGCAATCCGAAAGCAAAGCTGATACCATCAGGGGCTCGCAAGCGGATGTCAGCAGTTAAATTATCAATAAGACTTGTGTATGCTTTCTGGGACAGAGGTTACATTTCGTAGGCACCGTCTCTAGAACACCGGAAACGCTGAGCTGGAATCAGGAAGTGTACTCGGCCCGCGGTGGTCACCGAATTGACGCGCGGTGACCCACATGCAGAAATACATCGTTCCCGATCGGACGCGCGCACGCAGGCTTGAAGGCCATGTACAAATAAAATATGATAGGTAGAGTGCTTAGAATACTTCACAATACAATAAATTTCGTGATACTCATTGCACTCTAGTCGCCGCCGTCGTCCTACACAAGGTCGTCGTACCACCTGTCTCTCCTACCAGAGCGGACAGTGGGCTGATCGATTGAAAGGAGGGAGCCTGAGGATATGGGGCGCAGAATGAACGGTCAGTGATCAAAACGATCAAAATGGATGGATGGAAAGTGAGAGCAGACCGTCAACCGCCTCGCAATGCAAACGGTCAATAAATGGGTGTCAAGCCAGTCGTAACAAAATAGATCAACAGGGCTTGATACAGTGGCATAAATCTTCGAGGAGTGAATCATCGATCTGCATTTTGCCTTTGGTGAGTTATTCCGTGCTCCCTTGGTCCAAGAGAGGTGTCTGCTCATGCAATTGGGCGCATATTTTGTTAATGGTCACATCGGACAGAAGCTGAATTTCGTATCAGGAGCTCGGAGTGCAGAGGCCACCGTATCCTTTATTGCTTTGAATCCGCATCTTGCTGGTAAGGTACATACACTCGAAGTTTATTTAAGCGCTGAAACCTAGTACACTGGTTTACGCAGTAGCGAGAGCATCATTCGACCGCAACCCTCGAATACCAAGCGTCTGCGGCTAGTGCGGTTCAATCACGGACTGTTTGTGGACATCGAGGAAGCATTCACGAGCAAATACGCCACCCTGGCAGAGCTGTCTGTTGTGGATGAGGCTTAGCGCAGGTTGACGACGACCGGTATGTCAGACTTGTTTGAGAAACACGATGTTGATTTAACTAATATGATACAACAGAAGCACAAGACGGTGAACACTAATGGGGACGGCAACGCCCACAAAAAAGTAGATCTGGATCGGTATGAATACAGTGCGGACAAGCTGGCCAAGAAATGGACCTTTCTCGGCTGGGACATGAGGTGAGTACAGTGTTCTCTTCGTGATCACGATCGTGGACATTGACTACGTGCTGTTAAGATAGTCTTAAGTTCGTGTTGATGATTTCGCCTCACGATATGGAGTTGACATTCCGTCGTAGGAGACAATCTAGGGGTGAGCTTGCCTGTCAACTTTTCCAAGACACGGGGTACAGGTCCTCCACAAACATGATATTCGCTGAGCACTTCACGGAGTATTGGCACGGCCCTGGGCAAGTTAAATGTCACTTTCGAGGACAATGAGATGGACATTGCTGCTATAAATGCGATTAAGAGCACATGAGGAGAGAGGTAACGTGACGCCCGTGAAGTGAGTTCCGCTGGTCACACGTCTGTCTCAGCGAGACTGACGATATGTACATGCACACTAGTGCAGTATAAAATGTTATTCCGTACGCGAAACCTGAACGAGGTCAAGCGTTACGCCGTTAGAAATAGCATGATCCTGGGCGGCGTTTGGTCGTCGTACTAATGATAAGGTCAGGATATGTAGATAAGGTTCTGTAGGAACGCCAGCCTATTTCACTGGCAGGTTTAATTCCTGCCTCTGATAGCAACAGATCACAAATAGTCTCTGTCACCTGATATCAAGGTGACTGCACGAAGAATCTTCAAGTTGCACTGAAAGAAACGGAACTCAGTATGGTAACCATGCACCGCAAACCATCAATCGCAGCGATCCACACACACTAGTCACTATTTAATCAGGTTAGATGTGTCTGTGGAGAACTTGTACGTCCGATCACTCTCATTAACGAATCAAGATCCGTACCAAACAAGAACGTTGTCAGGTTTCTAGCAAACCCGTACGTCCGGATCATTCTCGTTGATGGATCTGGATTGATATCCGACGGGACAATGTGTCCTGTTACGTTTCTGATGCCCTTATGCCCCACATGGAGTCCATTTCCTAGGATGTCGAGATGGGAACTCGATCACGAGTAATGAGCAAGATTCACACACACTTTCGCAGCGCAATGGTGCACCTGAGCATACAAATCGGACCAGAACAAACAAGCATGTGCTGCGATACTTCAAAGAGTGATGCGCTATTAGTAATTCTGGATCATTTACCTTGGTACTAAACTGATTCGACGAACATACCTGTACAGCACTGGGACGTCGCACAAACCAAGAGAAGACGACATACGCACTATTGGTTTGTGTACACAAGGGCGAATAGAACCTGCTCGGCATGTTGCATGGCACATGTGCATCGTGCGAAGGATCAATCAGAATATCGATCTTTACTACATGATATCCAAGTCCGACGTGAGCGCACATCTAATTCTAGCATCTGCACAGTGGCGTTATAACGTTATCAACTCCAAGACTTTTCCCTAGGCATTCGAGAGCCGTGATTGGCTGAAGAGCGTCTAAGCGGTCCTAATAAGTCTCTTACATCACTGGGAACAGTCACCGGCACCCTGCGGGGTGGTCGACGAGGTGCTGATGTACTTCGAATTAAATCCCAGATCAAATAACTCAGACCCAACACCTTGTAGATCAACACACCAAACTATAGACATTGCTTTGACCTATCCTGTTCCGAATGCCAGTCCTAAGAAAGAAAGAAAGTCCTCCTGGTTCGTTCTTCAGATGTCGAATGTCGCTGTGCCTTTGCGAAAGTGACAAATCTGGGAAGAATTGCAAGCATTGGCAAGAGTTTCTCTCGCAGATAAGGATCATCACGATATGGATGTGGCTGCATCAATACGCGTGTGGGAACGATCTAATACACGCTGGCCAATGCCGCCATTCGAAGCAATCGTTGACATTTAACGACTCAAATACCCAAGGTAGGACTTCAAAGGTATCCATTTACCTCACCAAGACGTGGAGCCAAATTCCATCAAGACCATGTCTACCGAACTCGGTATACTACAGGCATTGTCAGACCTTCGAACGAATGATTACAGTCAAAGTTTAATAAATTGCTGATTCGGGATGTGGGAGCAACCACGCTCGAAATGGTATGGTCTGGATGCGGCCTCGCTCAGTGATGGTTGCTGTCGTTGCTGCTGCCGTGCCGTCGCATCCGATCGTCGGGGTAGTGGCCGGGTGGGCGGAAGGATCGTCCTCGTTTGACACTGTGGTGGTTGCCGCTGCTATCAGGCCGTCGCCGTTGGTGCAATGATGATGGTCGCGTGGCCGCTGCCACTGCCACGTCGTCCTCGAGATGGCGTGGTAAGCTCACACTAATCTAGTGACTATAGCTAGACCGCTATGAGGTTATTGAGGCAAGGCGAACTGTCGATAGACCAGACTAAGCGTACACGGGTTGTCGAAGATCCGTCTGAATCGAAAACAGTACTGCAGTAAAGTTCTCCACGACATGCAACACTCGACGACATTTCAAAGCACTGCACCTCTTCGAGGTAAGAACTCGCCTTCCTTCGGAAGGATCCGCGACAGATGCCGGTACGGGTCGCTTGGCAGTATTTGTTCATATGATGCTGATATAGTGCTCCTCTGACACTTTAGGGTAATCATGCACCACCATATCCACGACCCATAAAAGAAAAGAATGATCCGGTCGCATTCTAAGCGTAACAGAGTTGCTTAGCCTCCAACAGTGGCCAGCCTGGGTGCGCTGCAGCGGCCATGATCAAGATTATTATCCCGCTTCAACCCCACAAAAACCGCATTGGGGACAGACGCCGTGATACCTCAAAATTCGACGTGCACTAGGTTCCATTCCGCCCGCCTGTTATCAAGTAGGCCATCACCCTCCAGCCACGCGTGGACTCCGCCCACCTTTCCTACTTGTCCACCGCCTAACATGTCGACCAACTCGAGTTGGGTCCCAAACGAAGACCCTCACACCATATTCTCCGAGCGGTCCTGGCTCCAAGGCGCTCTCGTCAGTGCCGCCGCTTATGGGGTGACCATCCCTCTCTATGTTCTGTCTTCCTATCTCCTCCTGCGGGAGAAAAATAGGGTGAACCTCAAATATCGCATACTCCTACAGATTTACATTACCATCTTGTTCCTCCTTGGTACACTCCTCATGTGTGCAAATGTCCCATTCACCCAGATGGCGTTCATTGACGACCGTAACTATCTGGGTGGCCCAAGTGCGTACGAGAACGCCATGTTCTCCATCCCTGAAGATGATTCTGGTAACGCTGCTCTCGTTCTGGTAAACTGGATGTGCGATGCCTTGTTGGTAAGTGACCATCAAATCAGACTCTCTGCTTTACAGCTCACTATGATATCAGGTACGGCGTTTCAAAGTCATCTACCATTCAAGTTGGAGCCGCGTGCCTCTTTGGGTCGTGATGCTTTTTCCCTATTTGATGCTTGCAGGATCTGTAGGTTGGTGTATTTAGTTACCTTCAACTTGTAAACAGCCCTCACGGATGACACGGAAAACAGCGTTGGGGATAGGGTTCCTTACTCAGGTTTCGATCACAAACCCTTACGTTACGAACGGAGTTAACTTTACCCTGCCCTACTTCGGCTTGTCGCTCGCCTTAAACATCGTACTTACGATCGCCATTGTCCTTCGTTTACTGGCTTTCAGGTACCGCATTGTTACAGCATTGGGACAAGAATACGGGACAAAGTATATATCTCTCGCCGCGATGATCGTCGAATCTGCCGCACTCTATTCCGCTATTTCAATTGCTTTCCTCGTCTTGTTTGGACTCAATAACCCGGTCTCCCAAGTGTTCATACAATCCTTGAGCCAATTTCAGGTAACGCTCACTCGTGGAAGTTATCTCTGCTACTCATACCAACCACAGGCAATTGCCACGTTGTTGATCGTGTTTCGCATTGCACAGGGTAAGGGCTGGAATGAGGAAACTGTTACATATGTGATGGCGGGTCGGAGGTTGGATTATTCAGAGATGCAGTTCGCCGCGGCTGGCGGTTCTGTGACTCAGACGAGTACCGGAGAAGTGCCAAAGAATTCCGGCATGAATATACAAGATCGTTCTCACTTCTCAAACAATATTCCTGTATGACGAATGAAGTATAATGTTGGCGGACCTTTGTGCATATACCTTGGGGGATACTATAGGCAACGGAGCAGAGCAGACTTGGATAACTTTGTATGTTATCATGATGTTTATTGAGTTAAGGAGACGATATCATAAGATGTTTCACCACTCAGATGTCTGTGTGCCGCATGGGTGACATTGCGACCCGTGTAAAGTTGGAGGCAAGAGGGTCGGTTGCAGACGGTCTTCAGAAGTAGACCAATCTTATCGTTGAAGGCCATCGCGTATTACTCGGGTGCTTTATCGCTCGAGCCACCAAACTCTAACGAAGTTCATCTGAAGCACAGCAACGAGGTATTACTTATATTTTATGCCATTTGAAGTGTACATCACATAACTGGAAGGGCTACGAAGGAAATATGCTGCACTACACAGCACGGGTAGGTATAGGAAGGCATTCGAAGCATTCCAGATTATACGTTCAAAGATACAAGACTCACTCGATCCATAAATTCGCCGCTCGTGTCTTTGTTAATTTTTGACAAGAAATCGACTGATTCCGGGCAGATCTTCATCAGCAATATGTCGACATTACATCTTTGGTCAGACAGGCAGTTCGGCTGATCATTGGTCACATGCCACGGATACTCATTGATGCTATCACAGATCGGATGTACGACAAGCGACAGCTGGCTCCATTGTTCGAGGAGCTCCAAATCTTTGATGAGCTTCGGTCTTCGATGACGAAACGCTCCAGAATTGACCGTTCGTGGATTCATGATGAAGTGAAACATATCTCAACCTCGGGGTGTTCAACCACAAGGAGTCCAGCAATCGTTGCGGAGGTGGAGCGGGAATCAGGATTTTCAGAATAGTAATTGTCGGCACTTTGACCTGGGTTAGACAGGGTTCGCGAGAAGCTTTCGCTGGCTTCTACATGTGAGATGACGCTCGCTGAGGACATTGCATATCCGTTACTCGGCATCTTCGATTCTTCCATCTCGGTTATACAGAATATGGCGAGCGTTACTGCGCGGTTGGGCATCTTCTGGAACATGTGTTAACTGGCTCTGGAGATGTGTCAGTCCTTGCATGGACTGGCGAAACTGGTATTTATAACAGCTGCCTACCGTATGATCTCACCCTCTACCACCAAGTAGTCTCCCCACATATTCCCCGTTCACGGCGCTACGCTCGTCCCTGGCCATTACACTCCACAATCTTCTGCGCAGGCCTCCACCACCATTCATGGCCGCCAGTTTCCTGTGCCTTTCTGTTATCATTTTCCACGTTCTCGGGCTTTCTCATGTAAATTAGTCAGCCGTTTGGTGCGCTGTTGCTTGTGCAGTTAGGGAACATGCAGTACAAACGGGTGGCGGTAGATAGCTTGATCATTGCTAGCATTCGTGAGGAGACTGAGTTGACTGAGTTGATGGAGTCGATGGAGGGAACCGATCCCGCCTCGCTATGATTTTATTGATCCCACGCACGAGTGCAGGCATACTTGTCCTTGCTAACCTGGTTCTGGTTCTGCACACATTGGTGCGAACCAAATTCATGATCATATATTTTCGTCCGTAACCACGCACCGTCTTAGTATACTTCGGCGTGGAATGCCCTTGTGGCACACCCCAGCATTCGTATGTGGCAGTCCAACTGGAGGTCATTGCCGTCGATGTCGAGCGCCAGGAAACGAAACGATGGGTGAATGAGCAGCCCAGACGCGTAGGGAACGATAGGAATGAACATCGTGCCTTCGTCGTACCTGCATCGATACGGTGAGAAGCCCGATGTCGGCAACGAAAGCATGTACTGGTCCCACATGGCCCCGTAGATCGTGCGCACCCACGCACACTGCACGTCGTAGATTTGCGTCCACAGGAATCGACCCCCCTTTGCGCGGCATGTCGTTCGCCCGCCACTCGCCCTCTGAAAGATTGAACCCCTGCATGAGCGTAAGCAAACCAAAGAATCATTGGGGACAGACGACGTACGCTTCCGCCCGGTAGCACGATGTGGATAGAATCCACCTTTTGACCGCCTTCGGACACCAGCTTGTTCAGATATTCTGTGTCCGCTTTGAGTCACCCTTGACCACACCGAGCCGCCTCTCCCTCATTGCCATATCATCCGACCGTTCATAGACTGATGGCATCGAAGCAATCGGTTCACATCGTGAAGAAATTCAAGTGACGGTCTGCATTCGATGTTCGCTAGTGTCTAGGGGTACCCGTCATGAGATACACCATATCTAGAGTGGAAGCACGAAAGGGATGGACCGTACGAGCTCGGGGGTATGATTGCGTCCGTTGAGACCAAATCCTAGACAAAAAAGTGTCAATGACGATCTAAATATATGCTACGCGACGCACCACAGAGCGGACCGTGTGCTTTCCCTGTTCACGCGAGGAGTTTGGGCTCTCGAGGAGTTGCTTATCGCTCAACAGATACGTCCTGTCTTGCTCGAGTATGCCCCGTATCTTGACCGGCGATACTCCCGACCCGTCGTACTTGACACCCCACAAACTAGATCGACGATCGACGATTAAGAGGAAAGACAATGACGCACATGATGTTAAACGCCCGATCTCCAGCCTCATGCCTCGAGTCCTGAGCCTTGTGATTCCCCAGCTTGAACTCGCACCGCTTCGCGAACCGCCGTAAGAACGCCCCGTCTACCCCATGCCGCGCCATCCAATAGAAATGCCAACACACTGTCCTGGCGTTGCGCGACGAAAACGGGTACGCCGGGGACCCGGCGGCCGTCGCGAGATCCGTTGCGGGAAAGAGCTCAGAAGGGCCGTATTAGGAGGTGTCGGGCCAAAAGTCGACGTTGAGACGGTCCTCGTTGGGTATGGGCGGGTTGAACTATAGCAGCTAGGCGTGGTGACCTGTCGTCGTGAGCGCGATACGAACGGAGGTTGTAGGGCGTACCCGGGTGGATGGGCTTGCAGTGCCTTGCACGGACCCGGGATATGTGAACCTGTGGAGGGATGGGCGATGCGGCGATTGTAGGTTGTCGAGAGGCTCACTAGCCTTGATATCCGACGAGAACCTTGTCTTGAATGGTGCTGTATCGGCGCTGCACAACCGTCAGGATGTCGTGATAAAAACGCCACGAGTGTTGGCACAGCGTCTCAGGGTTTCTCTTCTAGACGCCATGTGTAGTAGTATGAAACGAGATTAGGATGAGAAGCGAAAGGAACGGATGCCGGTCGAAGTGGTTAAACTATACAAATGCAGTAGTGCACACTTTGCTACATTAGAGGCTACACCTTGTGCCGCCACGTAATCGAGATAGTTTTAACCTGAGCATTCTCATCGATCACGTCGAGTTCATCGAAACGCGAACGTCCAAGCACCAGTGACAAAGGACGAGAACGTGGTCTATTCTCATTGTCGCATCTGATTGTGAGGGCGGACCATGGCATAGAGACACTTCGAGCTGCGACCGGGGCAAAGCCGATGGTTGAATGGCTGACTACTAGACAAGTTCTCGCACCCGAGTCTCCGGCTAACCTCAGAGTGGTATGACTCTGAAGGAAGAATAACGCCAAAGTATAGAAAGCGAGACACGAGAACCTGACAGTGCCATATGACATATGGTTCTCCACCTCTATAGAAAGTTAAGACGTGAGAATAGGGCATGTTTTGCTGCACCTTAAATGAATTTGAGAACGAGGGGAATAATTTGAGGCGTACTAGATTCGTTGCTGAGCACCGCTGCCAGGACCAAGCCGAACCGATCGTCATGTTATTGATAGCATTCATGGTGAAGAATAAGCGCCAGACACGACTAGATTTGTCGATGAGTGCAGAACAAGTGCCAAAGACGAGTATAAGGCATACTTGTGCGGTTCGTGGGGTGGTAGCAAGCAGGATCGAGGGTGTGTAAACAACCACCGAGGCTTGAGAGTTGTAAACAGGGTCGATAAGCAACCGTGTGTTGAGGGCGATAGAAGGGCTCACTGAGTGACCACCCACACATCCTTCGATCTGATACTCAACCAAATATGTTCTCCAACCCATTGCGACGTAGGAAACGTGAGCTGTTGGCGGAACCAACAAAAGAGCGATGCTAACATAAGTGCCAGCGTCGACTCGGACGGGAGACCGACCATGGTGGAGGAACAATCACCGGAGTGAAGCAACGGGAAGCGAGACAAGTGGGACAAGCAAAGAGGCGAGTGGTCCGCCCTCTGGTATCGTTGGGGCGAAATCGGTCGAAATCAATGACCAGGGAAAGGTATGTGCGGTTGCGATCCTCCCTCATGGGAAGCGTATCATGAGCCGCGACAATAACTGGGCCATTCGACATTGGCGGGTGGATAATGGCAGGGAGGTGAAGACAGCCATGAGCGAGAAGCATGGTATTCGCAGCATGGCAGTATCACAGGATGGCGAGTGGGTCGTGACCGGGACCCTTGCGGGTGACGTGCAGGTGTGGAATGCACAGAGGGACAAGAAGGCGAGGGAGTGGAAGGGACACGACAGCTGGGTGTGCGCGTTGGACATCTCGCCAGACGGGTCGAAAATCGCGACGGGGTCAGAAGACGAGACCGCCCGCGTCTGGTCGCAGTCTGGCAAACGGCTCCTTGGACCGTGGGAACATAGCAACTTCGTGGTCGGTGTCAAGTTTTCACCCGATGGACGACTCGTCGCGACAGCCACGTGGGAGCGCAGCTCCGTTCGAGTCTACGATGCTGCGAATGGCCGCCTTCTCTTCGACGCCGCAATCCGAACCAACTCGGGCAATAACAATTCCCTCGCCTGGAGAAGCGATGGCGAGCAACTTTTAGCCCTAGGTCGCAATGGGTACATCTACGCTGTCGACACGTCCACTGGCACGATACTCTCAAAATGGGCCATCCATAGCAATCAAGATACCACATGCATGGCTCTAGCGAGGAAAATCCGTTTCTTCGCCTAGTTCGCCGTCTGCATCCTGCTACGCGCTGCCAGATGAGCACCCCATCTCATCACTACTACTATCAAGTTCTTCGACTCAAGTCGTAGGTTCGTCGTAACCGTGGAATTGAAACTCCGACTGCAAACGCGCCTCAGTACTCCGATCCCAGAGATTATTCGACCCGTACGCAGAGAACGGCGGCACAATTCTCGCCATCACGGGTGCCTTCTTTTTCGTCATCGCGGCCGATATCAAGAAAAGCGGGTCGAGCACTAGCAGTATCCAGACTGTGGTGAGATGATACAAGTTACCTCTCAGTCAATCAATGCTTGTTTTGTCCCTGGGTGGCCGAAGCTCTGTTATTCGCTTTCGTCACCTTGACGACCTGAAGGATGTACATTTTGATACTCTGTCGTTGTTCACGATGCTGAGAATTCAACGTTGCAACCGCCGGTCAATGTCACATGAGTTTCTCAGGCTCGTTCTGCGGACCACCACACACTCCTCAAAGCATATCCCGCTACCATCGAACGCCTTTCCCGACCAGTTTGGATTGGGTTTATGCAACCATAGAAGCAGCACTGGTGGTAGAGTGGCCAGGGCAAGGACGTTTCATGTATGAAGTGAGTTCGTTGTTCTTTTGATGAGCAATCGCCCACTTATCTGGACCTTCCCGTTTTTTGATTAGTGTCTGCAGAATCAGAGCATGCTGGTACGCTTACTTCCGTTACTGACTTGAGGCTGCGGGGTATCCAACTCACTTTCACGACGAAATTAAGGCATGTAGACAAAATTGGAACTAGTTCTTATTTGACTATACTAGAAATACTAGAGGAGTCATAAATAAGCGTGATCCGAGTCGAGATAAGAATTACAAGTCATGAAGAGGGTGATACGTAAGAGATAATCGAAGACGAGAGCGATTCGTGATGAATATCGCTCTCACACAAGACATTCCTCGTTCTTGTAACCATGATGAAAAGTAAGATCGGTCTAATCACGAATCCAGCGGTAAATGCCACCGGCAGAGTGGACTCCCCAAACCACACCATCCGCACCCGCCCCAATATCGGCAAGGCCACCCGAGATCTGAACCCAGGGATTACCAACATCACCTGTGTACGTGTAGATGCTTCCAGAGGAGTGGACACCCCACACGTTGGTCTTCCACCCGGCAGAAATCGCAGAGAGGCCGCCAGAAATCTGAACCCAGTGATTAGAATCCCATGTGTAACGATAGATGTTTCCCTGCGCATTGACACCCCAAACAGTGCCATCTGCACCCGCGCCGATATCTGTGAGGGTACCAGGGATCTGGACCCAGGGGTCGCTGTCATCGCCTGTATAACGATAGATGTTACCAGCGGCATTCACGCCCCAGACGTTGGTGGCGGATCCAGCAGAGATTCGCTGGAGAGAGCCGGGAATTTGGGTCCAGTGATTGGAATTCCAGGTGTAGCGGTAGATGTTGCCAGCCGAGTTGACGCCCCAGACCGTGCCATCAGCGGCTGCACCGATGTCGGTAAGGCAACCTGGGATCTGAACCCAGGGACTATTATCATCACCAGTGTAACGATGGACGTTACCACTGGCGCTGACACCCCAGACGTTGGTGACTGATCCAGCAGAGATTCGGGTGAGACTACCAGAAATGTGTTTCCATCCAGTCATTGTGGATTATCAACTTGAGAAAGTGAACAAATTCAGCACTGGCACCTGGGATAGGCAAATAAGGAGCAGTCTCATCTACCTGATGAACCAGAGTCTACCCAGATGAAAGTATCACTGGAGATTCAGCCCGCTGTTCCTGGACCCGAAAGGGACAGGTATGGCATTGAAAGATTGTCATATGATCAGCTGTCGGTGATCGGACCGTATTAGTCACTCGGAAATGCCACTGGAGCGGCTGAAACCTTGCTTGACGGGCCCAATGTAGGACGAAACACTGCATATCAAATCAATATCTCGGGCCTCAGACTCCATGAATGCTGGTAGTTACATTAGAAAAACATGGGCTTGGAGGTTACAAAGAAATCATGTTAGACTAAAAACATTTGGCACCGCGGAGCAATATGGGGCGCCAAGTGCCAAATAGATTCCCGAGGTTTTTTGGCCGTTTTGCAAGTACGATACAGACCGCACTTTCGCCGCGTTGTCCTCGTTCCCATCGTCATGCACTCATGCCAATGGGGACCCGGATAAATGGACAGTATTGAAAACGATAGAGTAGGGTGAAAGTAGGTCGGCGGCATCAGGAACGGAAGACGGCATCATAAACACGTGGGTGAGATTAAAGACGGGTCAGCGTGATCGAGAACTGGCAGGGAGCATTGAGAACAGACCTGTTGGGTTGAAAACGAGTGGTCATCGTCGATGGTATGAAATAGTATGGGTATACCCGAGAGTGTTGAGTAGGGACGGGCAGTGATACATGATGACCAATGTTCGACGACGACGTGATGATCGCGATAACTGATGGTGAGCAGTCGCACTCACATAGGCGTGTTAGGCGTGAGCTCGAACGGTTGAGGTGGGTGTTGCGGGTGAGCGGTCGCGCCCGAAAAGGTTCAGTCGGCGCAAGAAGCTGAGGATCGTGCTCGAGTGGTTGCACTCGAACAGGGACGATGGGTGCAAGAGGCGGTGGTAGGTGTGGTATACGAAGGCACCGATGGGAATGGTTGGCATGGCTGGCGAGCGGGAGTGGTCCCGAGGGTGTGGTGATCGTAGCGGGCGAGCAGTCGAGCTCATCGCGTGGTCGTCGTCGTGGGTACATAGGTATGTATCCATCGCGGGTTGACCATGGATGAGGGTGTAAGGTGGCATGGCGAAATCGTAGTGGTCGCACTATCGTGAGCATCACCTCGCGTCGTTGATGTGGTCGTGGCAACCTTGTCGCTGTTGCTGCCGTGTCGTCATCAACGACATGGTAGTGGAGTCGGCGTGGTCGCTGCCGCATTGTCGTCGTAACGACGCAGTTGTGGCAGCAGGGTCATTGGCGTAGACACGTCGTTGCGGTTGGCGACACGGTAGTGACAGTGGGGTCGCTGCGGTGTCGGTGTCGGCTCAGTGGCGAGGTCGCTGTGGACGTGTCGTCGCGGTTGACGACGCGATGGTGATGGCAACTGGGTCGCTGCTGCTACTGTGTCGGCGTGGGCGTGGGCGTAGTGGCGAGGTCGGCGTGAACACGTGGATTAACGACGCGGTGGTGGCAGCGAGGTCGCTGCTGCTGTTTGCGTCGTTGTCGACGTCGCCGTGGTGGGGTCAGCGTGGACGCGTCGTTGCGGTTGACGTGGTGGTTGTGGCGGCGAGGTCGCCGCTGCTGCTGTGTCGTCGTCGCTGTCGCCGTCATCTTTGGCGATGTGGTGCCAGTAGTGGTGGCGAGGCTGCTGTCGCTGTGTCGTCTTCGTCGACGACGAGGAACACCTACCGTTTTTGACAGGTTGTTTCAGGGCTCTCACCCGCCTGAGTTACTGGTAGAGAATAAGCGAATTAGATAGAAGGATGAAGGGATTATGACAAGAAGTGTAGATAAATGGTTGCAAAAGTTACAAAGACTACCATAGAAGGTAGGAAATTCCGTCAGCCGCTTTCCCACGATTGTGGGTCCGAGAGAGTGTCCTATTGAGTCCTTCAATGACACGTGGAAGAGAAGCAGGCAAGTGCTGGATCCCAGTGAAAAACGGTCATATGAAACACAATGCACGTGCATGAAAATGTAGGCCATAGGCAGGCGTCGTCGACCCTACCAAATGGGCCCTCACAGTAGTAGATTCGACTAGGTAGCTCTATCTACATCCATGCCTGACTAGCCTATATGATTACATAGTCTCGCATAGGCAAAAAAGAGGTCGTTGTTCTCCCCGGAATTCGTATGCCGTTCTATGTTGTTCCAGCAGAGACAATGAGCATAGGAATGGCTTTGTATTCATAGGTGTGATGTACAGTGTGTACCCGCCCGCCCGCCTCGCACCCTGCTGCCATTCCCGCCCATTCATTCCTGCCTCCCACCCTGCCACTGCCACTGCTCGTTCCCGCCCCCTCCCGCTGCTGCATACACTGACCGCATTGCCCTCAACTTGCCTAATAC